>JAHWFO010024453.1:150244-211943 GCA_023313115.1 Rhysida immarginata | reverse complement strand
CGACTTTGGCAGAGACAAAGGCTTTGGTTCAGGAAAGGACGACTTTGGCAGAGACAAAGGCTTTGGTTCAGGAAAGGATGACTTTGGCAGAGACAAAGGCTTTGGTTCAGGAAAGGACGACTTTGGAAGAGACAAAGGCTTTGGTTCAGGAAAGGACGACTTTAGCAGAGACAAAGGATTTGGTTCAGGAAAGGACGACTTTAGCAGAGACAAAGGATTTGGTTCGGGAAAGGACGACTTTAGCAGAGACAAAGGATTTGGTTCGGGAAAGGATGACTTTAGCAGAGACAAAGGATTTGGTTCGGGAAAGGACGACTTTGGAAGAGACAAAGGATTTGGTTCAGGAAAGGACAATTTTGGGAGAGACAAAGGCTTTGGTTCAGGAAAGGACGACTTTGGGAGAGACAAAGGCTTTGGTTCAGGAAAGGATGACTTTGGGAGAGAAAAAGGTTATGGCTTTGATGCTCCAAAAAGTGATGATTATAATTTTGCCATGCAACAAGATGAACATAAATTTGGAGCAGAAGGAGATAGAAACACATCGTATGGATTTGATAAAATGGATGTAGATCAAGATTTTACGGAAAACGATAATGAAAATGAATTTGGTATGAACAGAGGTTTTTCTCAAAAAGATCGTGGAAAAGGCAAAGGAAATAGAGGTCGTGGTGGATTTGAAAGAGGAGGCCGTGGAGGTTCGGACCGGAACAGAAGCCAAGATAGGAACCGAGGATCGGATTCCGACCGTGATGGCATGAATAGAAGCCGGAATGATAAAGGAAAAGGACATGATAGAAGAGGACGAAATGATGGATTCAGCAGAGGCCAAAACAGGAATGAAAATTGGCATCAGGACAGATTTCAAGTAGGTTCTTTCTAAACAGATGTCAGTATGTTAAATGATACTTGAGCTTGCTAAGAGTTTAAAAATTTTCTTTTAAGTAGATTTCTCTTTTTATGTAATGAAGTAATTTGCCGTTAATTGTACTGTCAGAGTGTTCTGAACAAACAAATTCGCCAAATCGCAAACAAACCTATACACAGAATATATGACGGTATATATGTGTATAAAACATATGAATAAAATACATTCCTATTTATTTTACGTGTTTTTATTTATTTTTTGACCAGATAAAATCTATTAACCCTTTCGTTGTTAGAGCTTTTTCAATGGCCTTATGTTCCATGGAATGTTTCTTAATAAGTCAGTAGTAATTTGAATACGGCATCTTAAAGGAAATCTTACTGCTTTATAAATTGTAAATGAAAATGAATTAGGCTGTGAGAATAAGAAGTTAGCAGGAAATAAATATTTATACGTTTTCAGATATTTTGGAAGAAATTGAGGTCTCTTTTAAATAAATGTTCTGTACAGTTATCACTCATTTAAATACGAGGATCATTTCAAAAGGCATGCACACAGTGGCAACAATGGCATGCAGATAATGTAATTGTAACAAATTTTAAGCCATTCTGAACTCTTTGCATCAGCACGTATGTGGTTTTAGTTTTGCAGAATACGACTTTATTTTTTGTCACAATTTTTTGAAGTGTGGTCGGCAAGCTCTTTGGTATCAGTGATTACACTACTCAACACACATTTGCACCCAAGACCACAGATAGTGCTCTTAGGAGTCATTTGTATACAGGGTGAGGCATTTATCTTGAGACAACTAAATATCTCGGAAACTAAGCATTGTACAAAAAAATGGCCAAAATCAAAAGTGAATTTCCCCTAGGAAATAATTCACTTTTGATTTTGGACATTTTTTTGTACAATGCTTAGTTTCTGAGATATTTAGTTGTCTCAAGATAAATGCCTCAGCCTGTATAAAGTTTGAATTGCTTTTAGATATTTTTATACCACGTTGCATTTCTAAGTTATCTAAAAGGAGGCTGCAATGTTTAAGTATCCATAATTTGGGGCTGCAAGGAAATTTATCAGGCCCCAACTCTGAATAATTTAAAACATGTTTCATTGGAAAGCAAGAAATCTGTACACGCTGGGAAAATTTTTGACGGGATATTTGAAAATAATGTGTTTTATTTTAGTGAACAAATAAAAGTTGTAATGTTGGCTAGTGTTATAGAAGATCAAAGATCGTGTATCAAAACTGAGTGTTTAACATGGCTAAACTCCAACCGAAATTGATAGTGGATTAAGAAGTTTGTGAACCAGTGCTCCCACTAAAATTGACAGAGGACAGGGTGTCAACTGCAGTAAGAGAGCACATCATGCCGTGTCAAGGCATCTCATGGGGAAGGGGGGCAGGGGCAGGGCTAAGCCTAATTGTGTGCTTTCTGTTTTATAAAATCAGGCGGAAGGATACATGGAAGAGCAAGAGCAAATTGATAAGCACTATTTTCGCGGAAAAACACTGTTTTTGGGAACAAGCGCACGACTAGTGACAGGGCGCGATACTCTCTCGGCAGGGCGCAGCGCCCTCCTAAAATTGTCTAGCGGGAGCACTGTGAACTGTATCCTATTGGGTTCGCATTTTCGTGAAGGCCGAGTCACCTTCAATGTCAAATCTTCGGTTCTGAGCATTGCATTGTTCATTCGTGTCTCTTTCAGTGACGGACCATTGGGTACATAATTTATTTTTTTGCAAAACTCAATCAAAATATGGTAAACTGATGTTGCTGATATCCCTGTCACTAGCAATATTTCTTTCAAGTTTGTCACAAGTTTCAGGTGTTTGCTGCTTGTTGATGTGCTTGGTCTTCTTGTCCAGCATTCTTCTCAGAAAATTTTATCAGCTTGGTGAAAAGGTAAAATAGTCGAGCAGACAAAAATTAAAAACAAATAAAATATTATTTAGTTTTTCCGTTTATTCAGCCGGGTGTTCACCAAAATCAGTTGGGCAGCACACCCGTTCAAAGGGCCTGGGGAGAATCCTGTTGGCCTTTATGAACACAAGAAACCCAATGGTACAGTCCACTGTGTGATCATCACCAACTTCGTGCAAATCACTATTTTCTGTTGGAATTTTGCCGCTATCGTTGATCTTCTGCTATCTGTGTAAATGAGACGTGCCTGCACAGTCCATTTCAAAAATTTGTTGCCAGAACAGGTCGTACATTAGAGAATTTAAACACACATATGCTGATGTCTCAGTAGTTCAATTATAAACAATTCATCATCCACATGCCATTGCTGCCACCATGTACATTTTTTGAAATGAACTTTTGTATTTGAGTAATTTCTGTAGTTAATATTTTTTATAAAAGAGCTAATTTCTTTTTTAATAACATTTCATATATCATCTTTTGTCCTTTGAAAGCAATAAATTTGAACCCAAAATTATTGATATGGTTTTTGAAATGAATTAGCATAAAATCACTTTGATGAAGAAAGAATTAATGTTTTGATATTATTTCTAGATGTATCAACGAGGCATATCATTGATTACAGTACAGTATCTCATGTTAAAGCATTAATGAGCATGCATTCCCTACTTGGTTATCAAATAATGCATTTCACAAAAGGCATTGTCTGAAAAATGACACCGAAAGGGTTAAAAATACCTGGTTCACAAACTTTGCACTGGCTTATATTTTGCTTGGAATCAATATTTGAACTTGCTTCTATTAAATCTAATTCTTCAGCTTCATCCAGAGAATTTTTTAGTAATGGAAAAAGAAAAAAAAATGCGAAAGATTTCCAGTGTTTGCTGAACATAAGAATCTTAGGAATTCTTATCTAATTATTTTACACTTCAGTTATGGAGTATTCTTTAGAGCCATGGCTTGGTTGTTTGGCTTTTATAGTCGGGCGATTATAGGACAGCACATGACCGCTTCCATCTATTGAAGAGCAAGTTGTAGTTGCATGTCCAATGCAGCCATTAATTTTTAATGATGGCCTTCCTCAGCCTTAAAAATAAATTTAAAATAAAATTGAAAAAATAAAATAGCAAAATTTGTTACAAAAAATTTAGCGGACTTCAATGGATATCTGTGTTTAAAAAAAAATATGCTTTTGTGAATTTTTCTTTAAGATAAAGGGTGATCTAGGAATGAAAGTAAGTCTGAATCGCTCAGTATCAATCCAGTGGAAGTGATTGGCATTTGCCTTCCTATAATCTCTGCACTATACAATAGTCGTCTTCCTGTCCATATCCTGTTTTGCTACAAAATTAACATTTTAATGATCTGCGAATCATTAATAAATGAGGTTCAGTTTGCTACATTTTAATATACAGAGTGAGCATAAAATTTATTACAGAAGAACTATGCTATATCCAGGCATATGATAATGCCCCATCCTTAAAAAATAATTATCGTATTTATTCGTGTATAATGGTAAAAATGTTGACATAAAATAGCGCCTAAATTTTGGGGGTCACATTACACGTGAATAAAAAATTTCAGATTGCATGCATGATGTTGGGGGGGAGAGCTTCAAACTAACTTTGGTCTGATGAATTCGAACGAAACTAACGTGTGCTATACATAACAGTATGTTATACACTATATTATACTGTCTCTGCATTATACAGTACATTAATTCGTTTTTTCTCAACTTCCCGATCACTTTTCCATTGCCAAAAGCTAATACGAAAGTGATTTCACAATAACAAGATGGCGACAACTCATCATCCAAAATGCCGTTTGTTCATAATAATTGCACAATATAGGCACCATGCTAAGTTAATTTGTAACTTAAAGGTGAAAAATGAAATAAAATTTCGACCAATTAGTGGTAGTTACAATCTTTTATTTCGAAAATAACAGTCATATGATTGATTGCTACTGGAGAAATTTGTGTCTGTGTTTATGTGCCCAATTTTGTGCAGCTAACTCCTCCGAAATGGCAAATAGCAGAACCGATTAAAAATTACACATACAGTACTTAGAGGGCACCTTAAATTGTACCTTTGCGTATTTTTTTGTGTAAAATTTAAAAAATGGCTATAGCATTCAAACCAGAAAACCAAACTCAATAAACTCAACAATTCCTTTCGTTAAGGCGAATTTTTTTTGTAAATGACTTGTTTGGCTCTGATGAGTCGTTTCGGAGTTATTAATGACCGAACATTTTTTTTTTTTTAATTCTCACTTAGATGGATCTTTAAACTATGCATTGACGTATTTTTCATGGAAATGGGCTAAGTCGTTTTAGAGAAATTAATATTTTTTCTAAAAATGAAGAACTGGTAGAAGCAGCATTCATTTCGTCGACCCAAACAATAGAAATGACATGGATGGCCTCCTCTCATAAAGACGTTTGGCTGTAAAAAGCCATTTTTGGAATAATTAATGTTTTAAAGACCCCTATCCCCTCCCCCAACAGGAAAAAAAAAAATTTTTTTTTTTTTTTTTGAATCTGTTTTATGACCTGGTGGAGGCCTGTGGAAATGTAACATTCTGCCATTATAAAGAATGTAGAATTTTACACAATTTCAAGGAGGCATTTGCTGCCCAACATTAAAAATTGTTGATTGCTGCATCCCTTTCAGTATCGTCTCATTCATTCACAAGGAGTCAAAAATTTGGTGATTGCATTATACACAAATATTTGATTTTTACATGTTTTCTGGGATTTAAAGGTGGGGGTTGTATTATGCATGAATAAATACGGTAACTTAATTTTTGTTTTTCTTTTATTTTCTTTCTAATACTTTGTTTTGTATTTTGACATGTTCCATTTATTCTTGAAGAATACCTAAAAGCAGTATTCAGAATTAAGTTCTTGTCACTTGTTCTCCAATGTTTCTATGACAATGTCCTTTATCCTTTCCTTCAGAGTTTTGTTATCGGGAACGGGTGAACAACATCTTGTCCTTAGCATACCTATAATTAAAAAATCATTACACTGCAATTCTTGATTACAAATCTGGGTGTTCACATGGCAAAATTCTGATCCTGATCGGAGTTATAATTTTTGCTGCTAATTGATGGTAGTGGTGTTTTTAGCGATAGTTTTCGGGCCTTCTTACCCAGCCTCTTCAGGTATATTCGTAATAATTGAACAAAAATGACATCATTTGTCTTGTTTTGGTTCTTAACTGAAACAAACTATTTCATGGCGTGTGATGCAGTTAATTTGTTTAACTCTGAAATGCATATCGAAGTGGCATTTTTCCACCATTGTGAAAAGTTTTGGCAAGCGCATTAGATTCTGAGAGTCAATTGACCATGAACGTGTAAGATTTGATCAGGTTATATTATGTTTGCACTGTGAGCTAATCATGATCAGTAGACCGTGGTTACTAAGTTGTGTTAGCTAATCAAGCACTTTCTAGTTGTACTGCATCCAAGCAAAATTATGGTGAATGCCATGATCACGTCTCAGAACGTTCGATATGTGCTCATATATGTGGAGGTTATGTTAAGCCTTTTTCAAATCTGAAGTATTTTCTCCCCAAATGTTTATAAGAGCTTTGGTTTCCTCTCGCTGCTATGCATTTGCTTAACTGCTAAGTATGATGTCTTGTTTCCTGGTGCTAACCGACTCTTAACCGAGCTGAAAACACGGTTTGATAACTGAAGTTGTGCAGTTTTTCTTGATTGTGGTCAAGCTGTAGTGCGAATTTTGTATTACGGGAAAATGTGATGATCACAGTTCACTTAATCGTGCTCTGTTGTCGCGATGTTTCATATCATGATCTATAATGGGAACACAATAAAATCATCCTTAAAGTTAGTGTATGTCCTGGAAAATTATCCTTGGCTGAAACTTCTTAAAGAAGTGCAACATAAGTTCCAGCATGTCCAGACAAATGTTTGCTGGTAGCTCAGTAAAATGATAAGCCAAATAACCTTTTTCGTTCAACTGACTCCATCAGATTAATAGGTTTTTTAAGATGTCTTGATTAATCAGAGAGAGACTTTATGCTCAGTCTGTAAATAAAATTAGTAGCATTAAATTTTAGTTTAAATTTAAAAATAAATACTAATAAAACATTTAGTAAAGTTTATTATTTCATGATAAATTAAATTTTTATAAATAAATGTTAAATTAAATTTTTAAGGAAAAGAATTGATTGGTTTATTTTAAAATTTAAATATTTAGTGAAATAAAAGAGAAAATTATGGAATTTCATGCCAAATACTGTGAAAGTACAAGCAAACATCATACAGTTTAATAATATAAAAGCTGTTGAAAACACTGAATATTTTGTTGAATCCATTGTACGATAGATAGTACAAGTTCTTAAAAAATAAAAAAAAATTATATATTAATCCAAGGAATGAATACTATAGTCTCCGGCACAAAAGAAAAAGGAAACTGGTGTGAGGAAACTGATTTGTAAATGATGAAAAACTTGTTCAACCAATCAGCAATGGAAAATTCACTTACAAGGGAATCCTTCGAACATGTATGTCACAGATGTTCTTGAAATATGTTACTCATCTGAAGCTACTATAGATGCTTGCAAAATAAGAGAGTGCAACATTTTGTTTCTTTCAAAATAAACCACGAAAACGAAAAAATTTGAGCATACATAACCATACAAAGACTCCATTGTTAAAGCGGATAGGCTGTGTGGGATTCCTTGTTAGTGAAATAGCAGCTGAAACAAATAGAAACAATCTGACACTCGTTTACTGTAAATCTTCTACAGTAATGCTATGATGACGTCACGCAACAAAGGAACTTCTTTTGCCCCCATGATTGAGACCAAGTTGAGACCTTCGACCAAACAAATGAAATAATAATAAAAAAAATAATTTAAGCATACATTTTTACTTTAAAAAATGCATTGAAAGGTAAAAAATAAATTTTGGTGCCTCTAATTAAAATAGGAATTCATAAAATTAAACAAGGCAAAAGTGTGGCATCACTGCCTTTTATTAATTTTTATGAATTCTTATTTTAATGAGAGGTACCAAAAAATTATTTTTTACTTTTCAGTGCACTTTTTAAAGTAAAATTATATGGTTAAAAGTTTTTTTATATTTTTTCTTTTTTTCTTTTTAGTCTTAGATTTGCAATCTATTTTTAACTCATACTTTTGATACAAATATGTGAAATGAAGAAAACTTGAAAACTAGGTGGTCCATTCCCTATCCAACATGAAAAATTAAATGAAAAATCAGTTTTAATCCTTTCTAAGAATATGAATTATGAAAATTTGTATACAGTCATGAGAAATGAATCAGTGTGCCAAATTTAAAGTGGTTAAAGATTGATGGTAAGATTTGAACGAAACAGAAGTTAAGGAAAAGCATATAATAACAGATGCTTGTGCTCTGCAGTGGATCATCATTACATTGAAAAACGCCTATAGCAATGGCATTGATCCATTAAATATTTGGTATTATCCACAAATTAGGTGACACGTGACCAAATGAAAAGGAATCGTTAAAAAAAAAAAAGAAAGAAAAGTAGAAAATATACACCATAATCCATTTATAATGAACTCGCTTAAAGCGAAATTACACTTAAACAAAAACGTTCTCAGGCCTGACCCCGCCAATGTAATTTACATATAAAATTGTTCTGATGTAACTTAAGAATTTTTTTTTATGAAAATTCGGTAATAACGAAAGAATTTTTCGAGTTTTCAGGTGAAAAAGTCGAGATTTTTTACAAAAAATGATGGCTAAAAACCGCATTCGAATATGCACGGCTCTTTTAAGCAGAGCACTCTTTTAAAGAGAGCACTCTTCTAAATGGAACGCTCTCATAAGTGAATTTTACATAAAAGGTAAGTGCCGTGTCGTTCACTTACACGGCATTATTGGTCAGTCACTGCTACATGAACAGCACACTGCACAATTTCTTTCAACAAACCTCGATTCACCGAAATAATGGTAAGATGCTTTTCCCCCATTTTCTTTCGTACACCTGCCTTCTCGTATTGTTTTAACTCCATGGATTGGTCTTCTATTTTTTTAAACTGTTTTTATAAATGGGATGATTATTTGAACAAGAAACATATTACAAAACGCAAAAGTCGATAACCAAGTTACAGTGTATATCGAATTCGGGATATAACGAATTACTTTTTTGTCCCCGTGAATTTCGTTATAAACAGGTTATGGTGTAATAGTAGAAGATTTATGGTAATCAACAGGCTGAATACGATACTCTGGTTGCCTCGTTGGTGTCTTTTATTATTGTATCATTACTGTTCCCAAGCCTGTTTTCTTTTATAATAGTTAAAAATATTATATATTATAGTTTTAGCTTGACTGTTAGTAGTTTTCCTTGAACAAACAGGCTGATAGATGAGATGAAGGATGCCATGTTTGGAAGATTCCGAATTCACCAGATATCTACTTTTTCTTTTGCGCCGGGCATTATAGTCTCAGGATAACTATGGCTAACATGCTTTGTTTCAACAGCAGACAGGGTGATTTACAACTTACACTCTTCCCCTATTATACGGGTAATTTCAAATGACTCCTTGAGTTGGGCTCCATTGCCTTACCTATTTGTTTAGGAATTTATTATTCTTAGTATTTAGCTTAGTTTACCCGTAATTTAAGATTTGTGATAATATTGTGTTAAGTTTGTGTCGTTTAAAGGTACTAGATGTGTGAAATTATATACTGCAGCTTTGAACAGAGCAGTAATAACTTTTTTCTATGAATAAATATGATGTAAGTATATAAGAGATGTGTTTAATGATAATGTTGTACAAGCGAGAGCATGTGAAAATATACTCATGTAATGGGGGATGATGGTAATCACGATGTAAACACGAAAAAATTCCACTCAAGCCTTTTTCCATTTAGCGACTTTTCAGCGACTTGGAATGTGCAGTGATTTTTGGATGTGTTGTAAAGTCGCCTGAAAATGGGACGTGTTTCACAAGCACACCAGGTCCTTGTCTCTGTGTCTGTTCAGGGTAGCGTTCGCCATTTTCCCCACATAATGATATCATACAACAACTCCAGTTATATTCTTGCTTGTATTTATTAGTATATCATTTTTACTTGTACTCTGCAGATCCGATCTTGGTCCTCTGTTTCAACCTGTTTCTGCTTACGACGTCATGACGCATCAGCGATTTCAAGTGTGATTATAGCAATCTCACTTTTTCCCCAGTAGCTTCGTTAAAGGCTGTCTGACCATGACTGTCTAAGCAATCATTTATTCTATTTTTTTTTGAATGCTCAGTATAGTAGGTCAAGGATCAAGATTTGATCTGCCGAGTGTAATAAGTAAATGATTTACCATATTTTTAATATCTATTTGTTAAAAAATTCATGCAGGAAAAATCACGAAAACCTGTGTCGGCAAACATTAGCTATGACAGCCATGATTCTCCATCAGAATTGGTGAAGACCATTGCCTAGAATGCATAGTGAATTAAATAGTACCTGATTGGCTAGATCTAGAAAAGACACTGTAAAAGTTCATGGAAATCAAGCCTCGCCAGATCTTGAAAGGCGCGTAAAAAAAAAAAAATAAAATAAAATGCCTGAAAGACTTGTCTATCAAAGTCATTAATTGGAAAACGAGTATAGGTAGCAGAAAATCGCTGAAGAATTGCTGAAAGTACAAAGTCACTTAAAAATTGCTAAATGGAAAATAGTCTTTAAACATACATAATAAGAAAAATTTCATATAATCTTTGATTCTGATCACTCTTCTTGGAACTAGTGCATTAACTAGTCATTTAAGTGATGGACTTTATTTTATTTTAACAGGAACGATTCTAGTTAGCCACTAGACAGCATAACTAACATCAGAACAAGTGGGTGTTTTGTGCAATAAAACCCAACTTCCTTAATTCTTGACATTTCTTTACTGATCTTTATGGACTTGCAGACATCTGGAAGGATGACATCCTTTAAGGGCTTATGTAAATTTTATTGTGTGAAGTGCTCACTTGTTATTTGTGTTGCTGTATTCCTTAAATTACCAAAATTTGGTTAACTGGAGATATCCTAGTTGCAGATCTTCATTTCTTGCAGAGAAAATTGGGTCTTGTACAGTTTGATTTACCCAATCAAATCTTTTTTAAACAATAGAAGTATCAGCAGAAACATAACTGCCTTGGTAGTTTGCGTGAATACTTACCAATGCGACTATATGGCATCGTTTCCCACTTGTTACTAAAGTGATTTTTAGAAAAGTTTTGATTTATACACTTTCTATGAATTCGTTTGCTAGGACAGCTCTGATACTTTGTCCTCAATTTTTTCCCCCAATTCATGTAGTATTTTGTACAAAATGTAATGGTGGTGGGTTTATTTTTACCATAAATGCCAATATTGTAATTTCTTCACAATATACTCTTGGTACTAGAAGATTTTTAGACCAAGAAAATGGAAAATTAGGTTGATATTCAGTTTTGCAATATCGGTTTCCCGAATGTAGAACCTAATGCCCATTCTGGAGTAAAATGTCTCTTGAAAAACTAGGTTTACCTTATTATAAAAGATGTGGACTCATTCTTTGCTCAGCGATGAGCGAGAAACTACAGACAGTTCCCGACTGTGTAACTGGACTAAACCTTCTACATAACTCGAATTTTATTTGGACAACACTCAAAGGAGTAAAAGGGCCAACGAAACTGTGGATGATAAACACTAATTCATATAAAATAACTTCATTAGTATGAATGTACATTTCATAGGACTTGCCTCTATCAAATGTATATAAGTTGGGACAATTTGATAGTGAAACAATTTTACAACTAAAATATAAAAACAACAACCAGTCCTGTAATGAGGTGTTCCACCAGTCTCAAACAATCACTGACAGGCATTGGCCCCATGTTACTGTTTGCTTGGGATTGGCGGAGCACCTCATTACCTAATTGGCTTTTGTTTTTTATTTTATTTTTATTTTATCATCACTAATAAAGTTTTCTTCACTGTCATTTTCTCCCAGCTTATACGCTGATGATGGAGTGAAATATTTTATGTGGACTAGTGGTTTTTTGCAGACTTCTCACTATTCATGGACAACATTAAACTGAATTGACGTATGTGAAACTTATATAAGTCGGGAACTGTCTGAGTGTGTGAAAATTAAGGTAAGTATTTAAATAAAAAGAATAAAATGTTTTTAAATTAATTTCAGCATCTGTAGTGAAAATTAGGAATTGATGTTGGGGCATAAGTTTCAGAGCTGTTTTCAATATCAAAATGTAACAAAAATGATGATAATATTCTTTTTTTTTTTTTTATTTTTTTTTTACCTGTGAAACATTCCTCTCAAGAGAAAGAATGCAAACATCTTTCATTGATTCGATTTCTGGAAAGCTGTTTTAAATCGTACCTTAATGTTTTTTAATGGAATACAGGCTGACCCACTCCAAGCCAAACTCGGAAATTTGTTAATAACTTTAACAACAATGATATTTTACATAAAGGTGGGAGTGGCCACCATCTACTTCCAAACAGCACCGAGCCCGGTGCTCCACGTTTCAAAATGTGGCTTCATATTACTGACTGGATCCTTTAAAAATCCCTTTAAGTACAGTCCTGCTCGCATTTCAGATTAACGAAAACCCAGGTTTGGCTTAGAGTGGGACACACTGTATTATAAAATAATAGTTCCTTTCTTGGAAAACCAGTTTTATCCTGTGGAAGTGGAAGATAATTGAATATTAAAAAAATTGGACTTGTTATTGTGATATGCTCCTGGAATGCAGTTGGGGGGGAAAAACAAAAACACACACGAAGAGAGAAAAAAGACAAATTATCTGCGAGCGAGACTTAAGAGGATAAGAATATGGGATATAATCTGGCTTTATTTGTTTTTAAGTCATTTCTTTAAAACGTCTGTATTTCTAGACTATGATGAATTTTTTAATATTTATTTTTATTATTTTGTTTTTCATGTGAGAGTAATTGTTTTTTCAGTGGAAAAAAATCTTCATTTTATTGTTATGATTATAGCTAGAAAATCACAAGTATTTGAACAATGTATAACCGATTTGCATCTAAGCTATTGAGTTTAGAATTTCTGTAATTATGACTTGATCTTTTTGTTTGCTTAATCAAAATATCAAATTTATATTATCTTTCCTACCTACTTGTATGAACATTGATAATAAGGATTCCATCAGAATTTTATCAGTAAGAATACTGCATGTAAGCATAATAAGTTAAACTTACCTGGTGATGTAAATTGAACTTGGTCACATTTTGTGAACCACATGTATGTAACTTGTGATCTAATTAAATATTATCTTTTTTTTTTTTTTTTATTTTTATTTCTATGTTAAATGATAAAGAACATTACCTATGTTGATGATGAAGCCTAATAAAAGAAAAATCAAACCTGAATAATGTGCTTGTCATGAAATTTAATTACAAATATCTTCAGCATGTTTTTTTTTTCTATAGAATGAAACATAGTTATTTTCTCCTAAAATGACATAGTTTCATACCGGGTGATAAAGTCCCGGAACGGTCTAATATCTCGAAAAATAAACATCTCGTCAAAAGAAGAAACGATACGTATCAAATATTTTTATGAATGCTATTTGATCGTGCCATAATTAGCCCGCTGTACCGCTTGTGAAATTTCAGATGGAAACCCCCAATTTTTTTTGCAGATTTTTTTTTGAAGATTTACCCAAAAATTTTTTAAATCTTTTGTAGATGGTGCCGTAATTGCAAAAATGTCAAGCTAGTGCAGATATCTTTAGAAGTCCCCTTCAAATCAAAAAAGCATCCAATATTCTTTTTAAGCTACCATATTTAATAGTTCCCACCCCTTCTGGAAACATTCGCATTACTTTTTTTTTTTCTCCCCCCCTCGTGATTATAGCGCCATCTACTGTAAAACAACAGTGATAAGAAATTTGAAGAAAATGAATCTACAATAAAAAATTGGGGTCCCATTTAAAATTTCAAAGTCGCCCTGCTCACCCCTGAAAAGGTGGTGAGGGTTAATTTTAGCACTATTAAATACCGTAGCTTTCAAAACATATTGGATGTATTTTTGATTTGAAGGGGACTTCTCGAGATATTTGCACTAGTTTGACATTTTTGCACTTAAAGCACCATCTACAAAATATTTTAAAAACATTTTTTGGGTAAAATTAATATAATTTTTTTACGTAGAATCCAAATCTGCAAAAAAAAAAAAAAAAAAATGGAGATTCCCATTTGAAATTTCAAACTTGACCCCTACCCTACCCTCTACGAGGGGTGCAGGGGGCTAATTTTTGCACCCTTAAATAGCTTTCAGAAAAACATTTGACATGTATTTTTTCTGTTTTTTGACAAGACATGTATTTCGAGATATTAGATTGTTCCAGGACTTTTTATTCACCTGGTAGTTATTTTCTACTATGACATAGTTTCATATGCTGTACAAGATTATCCAAAAGTCTAGCACATTTTGAAAAAGTAATATAGTCTAACTCACTTATAACGAATTTTTAAATGTCTGCAATTTTGTTTATAATAACCATATTTCTTTATAAATGTACAGTGTATATAACAAATTTATTTTTATTTAAAGTGGATTTCTTTATATCTGACAAAGGAAAAACCACTCAACTGTCAGATTTTTCAATGTTTTTGATAACCAAACCCAATATGTCCTGTTTTTCTCCTTCCCAACTTCTACGTCCTTTAAGACCTTGATTTTGTGTCGAGATCTAAAATTTTCTAATACGTATGATTTCGGCCTACCAATAGCCGAAATCCCAAAACGAGTGTTTCCTGTTTCTTTACTACTGTATTCTTCACCTGCTCCTACCAATTAAATAATAATCCAATGTCAAATTTAACCACCAAAAATATTGTCGATTTTTCAAAACTTCGTTATATCCAAATAAAAGTTGTGTAAGAGCCCATAAAATAATATACGTAATTTCATTATAACCGTAGAAAATTTGTACAGTTTCAATGAACCTGTATTTGGGGATTTCAGTTAACTTTGCTGAAACTGAGTTTGTTATATGTGAGTTCGACTGTAACTCATGATTTTGAGAGTAGTTAAATGTGGTTTGCATAAAAGCGATCATTGACATTGGGTTTAGCTTTGAAATCAAAAATTTTATTGCTTGTTTCAGTTAAATACTTCATTACCTGATAGTGTCATACATAAACTGGTATGGAAGAGAAGCAAATTGAACATAACCGGAATTTAAAGTGGTTTCTGTATGCTCTTTACCAGATAAAGTGTTCTTAGTCAAACTGTTCTATTGCAACAATGAATGTGTGAGTGCTGCAAGGCATGTTAGGAATGACCTTGTAAGTCACCAGATCTAATATCTTGCATGTTGTGGATTTTGACTGTGGATGTTCCTAAAATCGCATTGTACAGAAATTGTTCCACCTCGTTGGCTATGCTGAAAGATTCTACTCGACACAATGTTTCAGTCACAACACCGGATCTGCAGTAGTGCTGGCAAATAACAGCCGTCACATTGAACATTAAGTACAAGTCTTATGTTTCCACTATAGGGACTTCAAACATTCGGTTGCAGCATCATTTGGTGATGAAATATGTAATTAAAATTAGCAGTAATTTTTTTTATTTCATAACAAAGTTGATGTCAGTCTGATCGTTTCTATGCAAATCGTGTTGTGTTACTCTCAAAACACCGCAAAATATTACCTTTTCAAAATGTGTTAAACCTTTGGATTGCCCTGTAGATTAACCTGCTTCCATATTATAACCTGATCTAGATTCCTTGCTAAGCTTCTCCGAGATAGTTATCTTAGGGAAATTGAAGGGTTTTGAGATTTCATGAACAGCAAAAACATAGAAGATTATTGATCTGGGATGTTTGAGATCTAGCATGCTCTTGATAAATGCAACTGAGAAACTCTTATCAACTTTTTAGCTATTTGAGGAGACTATATTAAAAGGTGTATGCTTATGTTAGAAAACTGTTTATTCAGTGCGGATATTCAGAACTAATTATATCAAATTATCTTTTATTATAACAAATGTTCCAGATAAATTATCTTCTGCTATAACTCAAATAAATCTCATACATAATAGCTATATCTTTTATAGTTCTAAATGGGAGGAATTAGATTTTCTTAACTAAATCATATTAGTAAATGGAAAAAGTTGATCATTTTCAAGAAGGGTTCTGTATGTTGTTCAACTATCTGGGTGGGCATCACCATGATTGTGGCTTTGATACTAAGTGCACTGGGCCAGAATCATGGCTAAATTAAACTAACTTAACTTTTACAAAGCACTCGGCTTGCGAATTTCCTGAACTGGATCATCCTGGAAAGAAAAATAGACCTTTAACCTTTTCAGTTTTAAAGATAATTCGCCTTACCCATTTAAAATACTGTTCTGATATCGCTGTCATTTACTATTGAAGTTTTTGTCGACATATATCCAAACTCTCAGTTGACTCTGTTAACTCTGAGCTTGAAGAACATCTGATCAAAACAAAATGACAGTTACTGTGATTGTGGAATACTATAAGATGTTTATTTCGTTTGTACCAAAAGCATCAGTATTCGTATGGAAATATGCATGATAATTGTATATGATAATCCGCATTTGTTTATAAACTGAATATTTGTTAATTTCAAATGACAGGAAACAGTAAAACTGAAAATGCATTGAGAAAATGAATATCCTACATTGTTAAACAGAATAGTAATGAAACACATGATCAAACTTTGGGAAATGTTTTTCTCCAATAATGGTACAAAACTGCCCCCCTTCCCCTTTTTTTCCCATTGACAAATGGGCTGATATGAGAGTTCATTTTACAAATTTATTAATTTCTTTTGAGTGTTCATCAGCCTTCTGATACTTTGGAAAGGAGGAATTCTTATCTGTGAGCTGGGAGTTCATCCTTGACTACTTTGTCGGGGATAGCCCAATTAGTAGTCAATGGTTCCTGGTTTGAATGCAGATCACAGAATTTTTCCTTCCATTTTTTCCATTAATGTCATTACCATATGCTTCCAGCATTAGCTCCAGATTTTAATTTAATTTCTTATGGCTGATATGATTTCTACATATGGAAGAGTGATGGTAATGGCCGAGAGGCTGCAAAATCCATAGATAGTGTGCACTTGTTAAAATATCATTATATTCCATTATAATCTGTTCATTAATAAAATATTTATCAGCTCTCAAAGTGAGTAAGTTTTTTATTTTTTTTATTTTTTGGGCCATCTGTATATTCCAATAGACAGCACAGATATCAAATCTTTGCTGTAGTTTACTAGTAATTGTGAGTTGCAGCTTATAAACTACATGCGTTTCTATATATATATTTATATAAATATTTATAAGAACATTCTTCCCTTTTGCTGGAGAGAACCATATACGTTTATCCCCAGCTTATTGTTACTATCTTGCATTTTCTTTAGTTATGTTCATATACCTGTCACTCAAAAATAATGGACAGACATTGTGGTGTTTGGGAGATATTCAAATACAGAATCTTTGATTTTTATTGTTGAATGGGAAATAAGTGGAGTTAAATAAAGGAGAAACGAGACAAAATTGCTCTGGCGAGCACGAAGTAGAAATGGAGTGGAAAAAACCCTGGAATGTAGTTTATGTTTCAGATAGAGACTGGCCTTTGTCAAAGCATGAAAATAATCCTAATTATTATTAAACACAAAGAATTATTTTGTGATTTGAAAAAGGGTAATGTCTCTCTGAACATCAACTTCTTTCAAATTTTTTTCACTCTGTTATCAATTGAAGTTAAAACTTAAAACTATGCCTAAATTATATTGGAATGCCTTGAATGTCATAAAGTCTTTGAAAATGGCATTCTCTTAACTATTGATCACCTTTGCTAATTTTCATTGGGGATTAAAATGTGGAAAAAGAGCTAAGAGTTGGATAAAACTTTTTGTGAAGTTTATTTGATGCCATTTATTGATCAGTTTACGGAGGGAAGGGGAATAAGAAATAAAAGAAAGACTACTATAGGTGTTTTAAATTAATTTAAAAGACACATAGGGTCTTTTGTTATTAATATTTATTAGTTTTTAATATGATAAACGATGGAAATTCAATTATTTTTGCTTGTTCGTGGATTGTTTTATTTTTTATTTTAATTTTTATTTTTTTGTAAATGATGTTTGTTTTCAGTTTCAAATGTTATTATTTCATTATTATTATTATTATAAACATTTCTGTTAATGGTAACAGATTATTTTGGGTGAATATCCATTAAACCCTACAAATAATACACTAATAAATAAGTGTAGTTGGAATTTATATGAATAAATAGGGTTCAATAACCAGATCATGTATGTAACATGTAGTTTATTTGAAGTTGATATTACTGCTGAGAATTAAAATTCATTAATGTCTACAAAATTTGAAATCTTTATAAAATAGCCACAATATGATTAAAACCTAGAATCTCCCATCACTATTTTGTTCTTGAATCGCAGTTTGGGAAATGTTTAATGTATTTTTGGATGTCATTTATTAACAATTAACATTAAACACATTTGCTTTTCTATCTTGGTTTAAAAATTAAAACATAATGAAATAAAAGAATAAATTGATATAAATGAAGTAAATGAATTAATTTTGAGTATTAGAAAATTACTTAAATGGAAAACACAATTTTAGTCACTTCAGGTTGTAGAAATCAAGATTTCGATCTATTATCTAGTATTGTTTATAATATTTATTTATAATATTTTTTTATTTATTTTTTTCCATTATGTTCTAATTTTTAAACCAAAGTTGAGAAGCAAATGTGCTTAATATTAATTGTAAATTAACCCTTTTGCTGCGGAAAGTGGATATGTCCACACAAAATTTAATTACATTTACCTGCGGAATTCTACTTCATCCCACAAGGTTTAAAAAAAACTTCTTGCTATGCTGCTAAAAGGGGACAATTCCATCTTCTCAGGAATGAAAATGAAATTTTAATTATGCAGTGAAAGGGTTAATGTATCTCAACTGTAATTCTTGTTAATATTTTATTTATTAATATAAATAGAAATAAAATACACTTAGTTGTATAAGACTTGTGCCTTAGAATCATGTTGTTTTGACAAATGCAATATTATACAGGGTGTTTCAAACCTTTAGGGTCAAAATTCTACTGTAAATTAACAAGGGAATCCCACATAGCCTATCTGCTTTAACAATGGAGTCTTTGTATGTTTATGTATTCTCAAATTTTTCGTTTTCGCGGTTTATTTTGAAAGAAACAAAATGTTGCACTCTCTTATTTTGCAAGCATCTATAGTAGCTTCAGCTGAGTAACATATTTCAATATGGTGGAAATCTGTGACATACATGTTCGAAGGATTCCCTTGTAAGTTGCAAAACTGATTAAAGAAACTATTTAAAAAAGAAAAAAGGCAATTAACTGTATAGTTGCCGAACATTTAATAATGGGAAGCAATGAAAAAATACATGTAAAAATTGAGAGAGAAAAATTTTATTAGTTGCTTATACAGTATAATCTGCTTAATATGAAATTGAAGGGACCAAGGTTTTCTTTCGTAATATCCAAAGATTGTATATACTGAGTATAAATTTTATGATAAATTAAATTTGACAAGTTTATACCATAAAAACCTGCTTTTTCTTTCAGAATTTCTCCACTGATTGGAATGTTCTCTTGACAAACCTGTACAGTACAGGCACATGTTGATAAGGTTGATGGTAGAATATTGAATTTTTGGCTACATCTCCTTGATTGACGTTGGGATGTTCGGCAGCTTTTAGAGTCTGTAACTTTAATTCTACCGATAAATCAGTGCATTCCTGAAAGAAATTCTCCCGATAAATCTGATTTCTTTTTCTGTACAAGATGTTGCCATAATGAAAAATGAAAAAATTTTTTGGTTGGTATCGGTCTTTTTTTGTACATAAAAGCCATATGAATTCACTTAATTAATGCATTTATTCCACAGCTTTTATAAAAGGTTGAAAAGTATAGAACAAGTGAAAAGTTAAAAAAAAAAAAATCATACTTTGCCATTGCCTTTGTCCTATTTGCATGTGATCATCAACTTCATGTAGAGAGAGATTCTACTTCTTTGCTGCTGGATGATTGTATTGGAAATTCCTATTCGGAATGAATCTAGTCGGAAATTGGACCAATCAGAAACTGTCTGTGGTCATCATACATATATGCTGCGTTTCAGGGATTGAAAATATGCTCTTATAAGCGGAGTTCATATTGTCTGCTGTATATTTCCTCAAATCAAGAAGTTTAGTTGCATTTTTCTTGAAATTTTATTAAAATTATTTCGTATTATCCAAAATTGTTATAAAAAACATGTAAAATTTTTCATGTAAAATTCACTGAGGGGTGTAGGGGCAACGCCTTCTATAAAGAAAGCCTCGGCACTGAAACAAGGACAAGTCGACTAAATTTAAGGCTTATTATTGGTAGAAATCCGACTAACAAAGGACGAACTATGATGATGTAACAATGCACAACGTTTGGAGGCTTCAGTGTGGAGGCTTTCTTTATAGGACGCGTTGGTTGGGGCAGGAAATCATTTCGCATTAAGCGTTTTCATATTAAGTGGATTATACTGTAATTGATCGGCATCAAAATTTGAGCAACTAGAATACGAAAACGCCTAGAAATACTGTGAAATATTTTATTCTTTAAATTCAGAACGGGAAGAAATTTAAAGTTTGATATTATAAGAGGATTGTTGCTTATTTGAAATGCGAGAATGGTGCCTCCAATTCAATCATAATTGTATATTCAGTAATTTATCTAAAAACTAAAAAAGTAAACCAGAATATAATTAATTGGTCATAGAAAATATAATAAATGGGGTATAAATTAATAATTCGTAAATGTGCACCGGAATTTCCAGAAAATGAGGCTTAATCCGCAAACGGGATCATGTTCTGAACTTCGGATCATCGAATGTTCCGAATCAACTAGGACTGGATTATAAGACTTTACTGTAATTTTTATTATTTATTATTTAGTATATTTATTGTATTTACACCAAAAAAAGCCCCCTCCCCTTCCAAGTCAATGAGGATATTGCTTTATTCTGTTATCCTGGAACACTTAGGTATAAAGATTTGGTACCTAACCTAACCTAATCTTTGGTCAGTGATATTTATTTCATTTATTTTTAAAATATAAATTTTCCATAGTATGCAGATATTTTAATATTCAGGGTGGTAACAAATTATAGGACATACTTCAAAAGGCAATTCCCTCCACTAAAAGGACCAAAATGTGCCTATAAACATACATTTAGAAATGCATAGTTTCCTCTTCTAGGAGATGGACCAAGTGGCAATGATGTTATGCATCACTGAAATTACTTTCAAGTTTTCACTTGTATAACATGGACCAATCCATCACCAGGGCAGATATAATATGAAAGAACAGATCTTGATAGGACGAGTTTTGCTCCTTTTAGTGTATGGAATCATCTCGCACAGTTTAACCACCTTGCATATTAAAACACTGAAAAACCCTGTTTCTTTGAGCATTCATATTGTAAAAACATACTATAACTTGTTGAAAATTGATTCTTTTTGGAGTAGTGGCACTATAATTCAGGATTCTTGATTGCTAATTTAATTCAGTGATATATTTCATTTTACTTTATTATCGATAAGTAAATTTAAAGTTTTAGATTTAAAAATTTTTAAGGCAAATAAAATTTAAGTTTATTCTTAAAGAAAACTAAAACTGAAATTTTTGAGACTACTTTTAATAATTGTCTGCATTTAAAAAAAAAAAAAAATTTCCCAACATTTTTTAATTTTAAACTATTGATAATAAGGCATTCTTTGAAATCGATACTGTTCCAGTTGAAAGATTGTTCCAAATTAATACTAGGAACAATCATATTTTCAAATTCTAAATCTGCCTTCAGAATTATTTTATATTTTCAGCTGCTGTTGCGTCTCACAAACTATGCCAGCACCCATATTATACAGATTGTTTTAATGATTTTTTTTTTTTTCATTTGGAAGTTGCCAACATACAATAAGACTTACATTTGTAGGTCAAAGGGAATCCTATTTGAAAAATCGTCAGAATCTAGGCCATTGAAAATGAAGGCATAGCCTTCGAAATACATATCCGTTTTTCATATCTTGGGTTTATTGTGGTAAAAGGTTTTTCCTTCCTACACAGATAATACGAGGTATTTGTACAACAAAAATTTTAAAAATGAAAATTCAGATGAATGTTTGACCTTGTATTCTGCACCTTCCTTTAGATCATTTTAAAATTTAATGTAAATTCTGAGCGAGATGCTAAAGATGAAACATAATTAATAGAAGTTTCATGAAATTGCTTTTCATCATCAGATTTGGAAAATAATTTTGGACATTATCATAATAAGATTTTCAATAATTTTCTAAGAGGATTATTATGAATATTTACTTGTTTTATCTATAATTTTTATTCTCTTTTGTTGTTTAGGATTAATGTTTAAAATTTTAAGTTTATAATAAACATTAATCACTTCTAAAAATCTGTAAATTTTGCTTTTGTTTTGAATAGTGAATAATGATTTTCGTTAAGGCTATCTTACCGAATCAGTGATTGAACCTAGTTCATTATTTTAAAGTTAAAATGGCATTTCATTCATTGTTTCAGTCTTACTACAAGTTTGTAAATTTGTTCAACATGCAGTCAACATTAGATCTATTTTTCTCTTTTATAATATGTATATGTATCTTTATTTTGTTATTTTACAGCAATGTTAATAAATAAAAAGAATTGTTATAAGTTTGTGTTGGAAATTAAAATACAGGGCGTTTCAAAAGGTATAATCCAAACTTCACATACAGGTAGGAGGCATGAAGGTGAGCAGATTCTGTTAATACATGAGGGGTCAGAACTCAACCGTTGTCAAGTTAATGGGGGAGCAAATGACAAGTGATAAATCATAAAAATGATGGCACAACACAAACAGGTTGCAGTTCTTTGGCAAGGATTTCTTTTTTTGGGGCCACATGAAATCAGTTATGTACCGAACATCTGTGACAAGCATTGAAGATCTGGCAGCTCCCATTGCAGTTGTTTCAGACGACATCGGAGAAATGCCCGGAATCTTTGGCCGCATACGGGAGCCCATGTTGCACCTATATCATACGTATGAGACCATGGCTGGCTCACATTTTAAGTATCTGTTGTAAAGTTTCAGTGGATTCGCAGTTCCATAATAAGTATGTGCACAGTGCATACTCACTCATGTGTTTTCATGTGCACTCTGATTACTGCTTCCCCCTCTTAACATTTTGTGTGAAATTTGGATTATACCTTTTGAAACACCCTGTATACATGTATTGGGTTGTTCAAAAGTATTGGTCGAATTTGATGGGGGGAAAAAAGGCACCAGAAACAAGGAAACGAATAAATTGAAAGTGAAATATCTGCCCTCAGCAGCTATACTTTGTGCCCAACATGTTGACAGTGAAAAAAATACCACCACGACAGAAGTCAGCATTACAGTGTTACAAAAAACTGGTAACAGCAGTAAAGACAGCATCTCGATCAGTGAACCGTTTGTTCCGCAAGAAATTGTCCAATTGACAAAACTTGTGGAAAATCGTTGGGACCAAGGCTGTTGAATACGCAGATGAGGCAGACCCTCATCCCCAAAGCAGGAGGTTGCAACAGACACCTTGTGGACAAGCACAATCTTGGAGGAGTATTGGACCTGCATGATTCACCAGTGACAGTTGTTTTGTTTACAATTTCTGATGGTATTCGTCCAGCTGACAGCAGTATACATCGCTGTTCGTCACTGGTGAATCATGCAGATTTTTGTTCTACTTTCTGTCGTAACTGTTCAGTATTGCACTTTATCGGACCCTTATCTACTGGCTTACAATTAATGTCCAAATCACCAACACCAAACTTTGCAAATAATTTACGGAGAATTCTGTCACTCGGAGTGCATGCACACCATGCTCCAGTAACATTAGCAGTGGTTTCCCGCGCATTCCGTCCATGTTTGTATTCGTGCAAAATCACCAGCCTGACATCTAGTTAATGTCTGCACCGCTACATGTGCAACTACTGGAGAAACTTCTGGACCAGTCCTACTTATTTTGCAGAGCATTGTCGTAGTTCCTGCTGAATATTATGCACTCTAGGGCTCATGCAAGTAAGTTACGCGAAATTGGCCAATATCTATGAAACAACCCAATAGATAAACATTACTTTTAATCTTTGAAAAGTAGCTACTAGATAATATTATGTAAGACTATTGTAATTCATAAAACATATTGCTTAAGAAGAATTGTAAAAAAAAAAAAAAAACCCCAAAAAACCACCATTGAGATCAAATATTACAATAATATGAAAAATACAAATATCTCAACACAATATAAAATAACCATTAAATTGCAATAGGCAAAAGTAAAACCATTAAAGGAAAGTTGCATTAAAGTACTGATTCCTTTAAGAGTATTTATCTCAAACGGTAGATCGATAAAAGAACGAAATAAACATACTACTCGTTTCATAAGCCTTAAAAATCTGATAAAGTTTCAAAATTGGTTACAAATTAGTTACAAATGTTGCCAACAGCTGGACATAGTGTACTGAAATTTCGGTCTTTGTTTGCACCATCTGTGCTGCGAATAGTGCACATTTTGAATGTGATTGTTTATAGCCTATTTCTCAGACCCTGTACTGTGACTACAATGTACGCCACCTGTCGACAACATTTGTAGCTAATTTTGAAACTTCTGTATCAGATTTTTATGGCTTTCGAAATAAACATACCACTTATTTCATTCTTCTATCGATCTCCGTTTCAGAGATATTTACTCTTAAAATTGGGGAGTCCTTTGTGGGACATCCTGTAAGAATTTGAGTAAACTGTTAAAATGGCATTTTTTTCACAACAGTAATTAAAAAAAAAACAAAACAACAACAACAACAAAAAAAAGTTGTCATGTAAATAAATACAGTAATTAATCTGACTATTCGTCGCATTCTGTTATCAGTCTAAGTATTTTACATTCGAATGTGACTATCACTAACTACCACTCTTGCCCCTAGACATCTCAAAAGCCAAATTTTAGTCTCACATTAATCCAAAATCTTTTGTCTCAAAAGCCAGCTTTAAAAAAAAACATGAAAATATTTTTTTCTAAAATCTTTCTTCATAATCTAAAAAAAAATTATAGTTCGGGATAGGTTAACCTTACCATGAAGGAACAAGTACAGTGCGAGATCATTGTATCAATGCGCAGGATCAATAAAGAAAAGAAGGTCAGTAATAAGAAAAATTTAATTTAAAGACAGGACAATCTCTTGCTATATAATTATTGTTCATGCAGTTTTACATAAATATTTTAAACTAATCGCTTCGTTTGACCTGTTGTAGGTGTGATGGCTTGAATAGTGATGGCGTGGAAACCAGCATGGTAGCCATGATAAGATATAGTTCCGAAAAATGTCTGAGCATGCGTTATTTAAATAAAAAGTATGATAAGGCCTGGAAAGTTATGTATTAAGTTTGCAAAATATAAAGAGTAAATAATTTGAATTGTGTATATTTATTATACAGGGTGTCCAAAAAGTCTGGTAACATGGCAGATATCTCAAAGCTGCCAGATAGGTGAGATCTGATGAATGTGGTTTATAGTAATAGGGGGTGGGGAATTCATTGCCAAACTCAAATTTGACCTTGACCCCCAAATTTAAGGTCATCCATTTCCTAACTCGAAAAATATTAAAGATAGAGAAAATTTTCCAATTGCTACCCTGTAGAGCAACACCACATTAGTCTAAAACAATTTTTAATCACACCCTTCCCCTTGAAAGATTTTGAGAAAATGGATGAGAAAGAGTCGCTCAAGAGTGTGCCTCCCCTTCCCTTTCCCAACCGTGTGCTTCACTGCAATTCAAATGTGTTAGAAACCTCAGCCAACCTGGCCAGCTAAACCTGAGACTGAGTGACTCTTTCTCACCCATTTTCTCAAAATCTTTCAAGGGAAGGGTGTGATTAAAAATTGTGTTTAGTTTCCGAGTTAGCAAATGGATGACCTTAAATTTGGGGGTCAAGGTCAAATTTGAATGCGGCAATGAATTCCCCACCCCCCTATTACCTATAAACCACACATCAGATCTCGCCTACCTGGCAGCTTTGAGATATCTGCCATGTTACCAGACTTTTTGGACACCCTGTATAATAAAAAATGCTAGGAATTATATTTTAGCCATGCATGCACATGGCCTTCTCGCTGCCTGTACTTGTTCCTTCATTGCAAGGTTAACCTGTCCCGAACTATAGGATTCAGAGTTTGACACAATTGTACATGTTAAAGATGGGAAGGGGCAAAGAAAACAATGACGATAAAATTTCCACATATCAATAGTTTCAGGAGTCAATCGAATAAGTAGAAAGTTAATTAAGAATTACGTAAATTTATTTTTTTAAAAATCTACCTTGTAAAAATATTCACTATTAAAAGGCAGTACTGTACTTAGAAAAAATAATTCAAACTATTAATCGAAGTGCTGAATATACAAGGGATTATCTAGAAAGTAAGTTTCAATGGGACAAGAAAACTTACGCAAAAGTGCTTGCTGGTATTTGAAGAATTTGCATTACACTACTTTTTTATATAGTTTCCGCTATTGTTGAGGCACTTGTCATTGTTTGAACAATGGGTTGTTTGACCTGGTCATCATTGTGGAACCACTGTCCACCAAGGAAGGATTTCAGATTTTGAACAGATGGAAATCACTACGTGCAAGGTCTGGCCTGTAGGGGAATGATTGAATCGTTTCCAGCAGAAGGCCTTGAGGAGATTTTGCATTGCAGCAGCAGAGTTTGGGCAATACAGATCCTTGGATAAGCATACTGCATTGCTTATTCTGTAATGCATGTTGCAATTCTTCGCATTCGGAAAACAAATCGCAGAACGAATTTCATATGCGGATGTCTTGATTTTCTGAGACATTATAGACACTTGGCATGAAGCTCTGAAAATGGTTCCAATATGATGGCAACAATCACACACTTTGCACACACGTGCACAAATTACAACTGCAGTGCTATAGCGACAGTATTTAAAATAGAAATTCATTTCTGGAGAACCCTCATACTTTAAGGTAAAAAAATATAGCCCTCTTAAGAATTATTGCAATCCAGAAATTTGTAAAAACTAAGAAAAAAAAAATCCAGTCACAGCATTCTTTATTTTATATCGTATGTTGAGATATTTGTAGTCTCCAAATTAAGAATTGTAAAACTAAAATTTGTTTTAAGCTTATCTTTATGTGCATGGAAACGAGACGGTGCAGTCTGTCCTCAGTTAATCATCACTAAGTTATCATTCTAACATCTAACTAATCCTCACCCTTCCCAATATGATTGGAGAATAAAGTGATGAATTTCATGCCACCCTCCCATAAGGTAATGCACCTTGTAAGTGCATATCACACTATAATGCATTTTCTTCAAGGATATGTATGCAGTATCCATAAGAAAATTGAGATTTGATAATTTATGATGGAAAAAAACCCAAATTAATTTAAAGAAATAATCTTATGAAATTATTGACTCTTTTTTTTAACAGCCTCCTATGCTTAATTGAGAAATCCCATCCTACCCTTGTTAAATCTTTGTCCATGTGTATCCCGTGTCTAAGCAAAGCATCCATGGATTTTTTTTCAAGGGAAATATTGAGAAGATTTAATTTGGAGTTAATTTTCTACTTTTCTCTTCAAAAGAACTGCCAATTGTCAAAACATATAAATGCAGTGTATTTATGAAGTTTAAGTATACACCAATCATGTGGAGTAGATTTCAAAGTTGTATGTGTATTTCACGGATATATGTGAAAACAGCAGTTGCACCGAGTAAAGCTACATATGTGCATTTGCATCATGCGCAAATGTAAGCTATTCCTTGATATCTTAAAAGTTGTTCTTTAATAAACAAATGTACTAACTACATCAGTTGTTTCATTCATTGACAGTTATCCTGTATATCAATTCTTAAATTCCCTGTAAAGTGTGTATATTGGTAGACACAAAAGCAATGTGAGCCACTGCCTAAATAAATTGTAAGAATATTATTTTATGACTTTTCATATTAATTTACAAGGTGATCACAGAACACAGCCTATATAAAATTGTAAATGGAGGACTTGTAAATTTACTGTAAGTATTCTACTATAATGCGGTCTCTTATATAATGTAATCCCCATTTTTTGACTCGTCTCTAACTTAACAGAAATCAAGAGTATACAGAAAAATATATTAATTAACAAGATAGGAGGGAAAGGATTTTTTCAAACAAAGCTTTTATAATGTTTTACTAGTTGTTACCCGCGGCTTCGCCCGCCCGTGCCATCTGTTGAGGGGAATTACAAAGCAAAAGCAGATAATTTTAAATGAAAACCCCAGAAAGTGGGGAAGGGGGGGGTGTCGTAGGGGGCTGATTTTTGGTGATAGAGCAGGTTCCTTTATTGATAAGCCCGCCCTGAAAATTTCAAGTCGCTAGCTCAAACCGTCTAGGAGGAGATAGAATTACAGATAAATAAATAAATACACGCAAGAGTTTTAGTATATAAGATATAGTGAGCTAAATAAAGCTTAATTTTGCAACGATAAACAATAGATACATTTAACTCTCACCATAATGAATTGTTTGTTGTGGCAATGGCAATGAGTTAGTACTATTAGAACATCAACCAGTGAACTGATTTGAAATATTTTTTCTTTAACATAAATTGTCATCGATCCTGCGTATGTGTATCAAGTTTCAGTTCCCTAGCTTGTCGGGAAGTTGGTTTAGTATTGATTACAAGATTTGACCTAAACAAACTAACACTGCAAGTTTAATAAAAGCTTTTAAAAAAATAAGAACTCCATTTAATTAAAAAAAATATAATATACTTTATTACAACTCCTACTCTTATATAATTATATAATATACAGAAAACTCTATTTTTTACAATTTTAAAAATGCATAACTTGGATCTTTACAATTATAAACTTTCAAAATCCAATTCATTATCGTCTGATTCTTCAAAAAGTTCCTTAATACGTTTATAGTAGATATGATGGTATATTAAAAAAATAATAAAAGGATATTTTGAAGAAGACAAGAATGATACAGTTATAGTAGATTACATGTACTTTTATTGTATTTTCATTTTTCAAAATTATTACACTATATATAACGTATTCATGCATTAAGAAACCATAATAAATATTTACGTAAAATTTATAGAATATTCTAAGACAATTTCAGTCTATTGAAAGCTTGACTGGTCGAAATTTTATTTATTTCGTATTTAAAAATTAAATAGTGGCAAGAGGGAAGTTACAATAAATGAAACGTGTTCGCAGTGACCTTTTTCGCAAATGGTTGGCGCCATCTCTCTCAATTTTGGAAATGTAAAATTGAGAGAGAAAAAAGGGAATTAATGTACTGTACATTGTATATACTATATTGTATATTAAATATTATACGCTAGTTTCCTTTGAAGTTCGCCAGACCACAGTTTGTTTGACACACCCCAGTTGTAGTGCTAATTTTTCTCTCTTGTATAATACGGTCCCACAAATTTAGGTCCTCTTTCAGGTCAAAATTTTTCGCATTATAATAGAATACTTTCGGCAGCTGCTGTAGGATAGTCATAATGAAAACATGGCTTTTACGGATGAAACAAAGCTTTCGTATTCCGTGGCCTCTGCAGTCACTTGACCTAGCCCATTGTATATTTTTTTTTCTGTATGGGGTGTTTGTGCCTCATTTGCCACGGGATTTACCTCAACTGCGAGAGAGGATCACTACCATTGACTGTCGGATGTTGGATGTGTGTGGCAGGAGTGATGTCTGCTACATCGTGAAAGGTAGATACATGAAACACCATACCAAATTTGAAGATATTCTTTATCTGTTATTATGAGCATTTACATCATGTCTATCACGGTGACTGTTCTATCAATTTCCGAAACCCTAAAAGGACTTGTGAAAAAAAATTAAACATCTTTTCCATAACACTCTTAAGTGAAAAAAATCTTAAGTGAGGTTTTTGCTTTTAGTTATTGTGGAAAATGTTATTGTTTTCATTGTTTTGATTCCCTTTACCCACAGTTGGTTTCTTTTTAATATTTATTGTAAGTTTATATTTGTCCTCAGGTTCAAGTTATATCTCCTTTGTGTTTTCATAACACAAAGTTAAATCTCACAACAAAACACATTATATCACCACCACAGGATGTCTACTCTTAGTGGTTTACTGATGAGGTTGATGTAACATGCAGTAAAACCATATGGGTTATGTGTCAAAAACTTCAGAGATCTACTTTGTTGGTTGATGTAGATGTGAAATTCCAAATACACTGTTTTTAATGTTTATTGGGAATTGTAAAGTTCTTTTGTGTTTCTTTAATACAGGATGTATCAAACCGTTAGGGTCAAATTCTAAAGATGGTAGAGGAATAAACTGAGATAAGGAGCCAATGGTCGGGAATGCATGTTCTAGGCACTATGAGATCTTGAACAACTAATATGTGTAAGGAACATTTTTGTAAGCTGCTTTCGTTTTCAGAGCAAACAACTGTTTAATTTTCCATTAACAACTTATGCCTCATAGCGACAACAAACCATCATACATCACCAATCTCAATACAGTACGTAAATACAACAAATACAACAGCACATGAAATTCTGAGACTGGCAGCTTAGACCCTGACAAGCAGTATCCCATCAGATTCTATCAGGGTTTCAACGACTTGATGTGCCTCCATAGGAAAAATCCACTGGAATGATAATCCAGCGTTTGCACTGGCCATGGGACAGGACCTCCCTTTCCAATCTAATGATTACGGAATCTGTTGTCCAGGTGTTCATTGACATCAACATGAAAGTAAGTAGGCACATTCTGTTGCAGACAATAATAGTGGGTAGTGTTCAACGACTCTGGCAGTGAAGTATGAATGAACACTAGGTATAAGTTCAAATAAGGAAATAAGGAGATAAAATCCAATTAGGTGATCTTGTACAATTCCAACCACTTCTCCCAAGTTGGTATAGAAAAAGAAAGCAGCTTATAAAAACGTTCCTCTCACGTATTACTTTTTCCAGAATTCGTGATCCTTGAACATATAAATTTCCAACCATTGTTCCATTTATCGAACTATTCAGTTTACAGTCCTCTACCATCTGAGACTTTTGACCATAAAAGTTTGAGACATCCTGTAATGTACACGTGATGTTGAAATTGCCTAACCTGAAGGATATAGTATGGAATTAGCATGACACGTAAAAGAAGGATGATATGCAAATTATTTAGCATACATGCTGAGAATATTTGACAGGAAGAGATAGACAACTTTGTACTATCACATATATCATGATACATTGTAAGTATCACATAGTGGACTTTATATCAAGAGTTGAAGGAGTATATGTTGCCTCTTTGATGTTTGGTTTCTCATTAGTTAAGCTAACGTTATTGCTTTCCTTTACTGTTATCGAGACATTCTCTAGACTCTGTACCTTTGTGTCTTGAATGGTGGCTCCTACTTGGGTGAGCAATTTCATTATTCAGCATTGTACATTTCAAACATTTCATTATGAAATAAGTTTTATGCATTTCTTGAAAACTAGCTTCATAGCAAGTGTCTTGAACAAATGAGAGTTTAAGGTAAGCTTGACCTTCCCGAGTCGAATTTAAAGGTAGGTAATTTATTATATTTAATTTGTTAAGATTTTATAGTTAATGATTTTTTATAATAGAGGTAGCATAATTATTTTGGATTCTCTTAAGAAACTTAAATATTAGGTGCTGCAAATCATGAATGGATGAATAAAATTTGATAATAAAATTACCATGTTGAACAAATTGAGATATGGTTTGGAAAAGTGACTCTTGCTCCCATCTAGGCTTCTGAATGCAGTGTTGTATTTTGTATTTTTTCTGACAATATTCTTTCAATTATTAAACCTATTGAAGATACATTACTTAAAAATTAAAAGATGGTGGAACTTGATGAGTATCTTCAAAGAATCTGTTGCATAACTTTATCTCTCAAATATAGACTACTTTACAATTATGGAACAGACATCTAATTTACATGAAATCTGACTTGCTCATTGAAACCGATACTTGCACGACAACTGCTATTTTTATTTTATAGTGTTGGTGTGATATTTACTCATAACATTATTGTAGGCATAAAATGACTAAACAAAGGGAATTTAAATTTATTTGTTTTGAGAGAGGAATAACAATCATTCTCGAATTAGGGGCATGTCTTTTCTGAAATTTGGGAAGATTATCACAGCTGCGTTCAACTATTTATGATATTGTGAAGAAATGGAACATTAGAACATGCATGCCCCACTTCAGATGTTATCCAGAAATCACTGAACACGACGACAGGTATTTAAGCGTGAGATTCATAAAAACCACAGGTCATCAGCAAGTAGTTCCAACAGATAACAGGAGCCATATGCATTACAACACTCTGCAGAAGGAGGTGCACGCACTTGACATTCACAAATGTATAGCTGCACACAAGCCGAACAACAAAGCTGCCAGACTCCAGTTGTGTTTGAACTGTTGATTAATGGGTCTTTTAGAGTGACTAATCACTGTACATGCTGTTCCATTTGGATCAGTATGTTTGAGCATGGGTGAATTTCAAGTGAGTGCCTTTTACCCGAGTAGATCATACCGACGGTGGAGTTTTGTGAGGCTTGGGACCATTGGAGATGGTTAAAGGCAATTTGAACTTTGAAGCCTAGAAGGACGTTTTGGACAACCAATTGCTTCCTACACTGTGTCATTTTTGGTAACGAGAATAGTTACTTTCAGGATAATAATGCACCATGTTATGTTTCCGCTTCTGTCAGATAGTGTTATACAAGCATGGATGCCAATCGCCTTTCATGGGACGAAGTCTAGGAAGCCATGTTTCGAAATCCATCACTGACGTGGCTAGATTCTTGAACCCAAAATGCTGGAAGCTGTTTATCAAAACCTTGTAGAAAGTACAAAAGGTAGCTGGCGTAATTTCTATACGGGATGGTTCAACAAAATAGTAAATAAAATATCACTTTTCCCGTGCCTATGTACTGTCTGTACCATTCTTGTAGGGTAGTGTATATCTAGCTTTTGGATTATTTTAAGATATGGGTAACTATCAAAAGAAAATGGTATTGATGACTAGTCATACAATTGACACTCACATTCATGTTAGCCTGATGGAGGATGCAAATTATGTCCAACATAAGCTCTGTCAATTTGTTCAGTATCAGGGGGGGGGGTGTCATGTTATTAGAGTTGTTCACTTGTTCATGATGTATAGGAAAGAAGTTTAATTTTTTTACATATGAATTACCTTGTGTGCATGTATTTGTATGTATGTCTGCTTGTCTATGTGACCCTCAGAAAATAATGGAAAATTGCTTTGTTAGCTATTTTATCGAAGATGGCACCCCAATAAGACAACTTGAAATTTAATAATCACAGCATACTTTCATATGCTTATGGGACACAATCATCTGCAGGTGTATGGGTAAAGATAGGCCCAGGATAAAAACTTTTATGTCGGCACCATATTTTTCACCATAAAAACTTTATTTTTCAACATAATCACCTAAGTTATTTGTCATAGCATAAAATTAGATTTTTCACTCCCTAACAATAGAAGGTGGCATCCTGCTTTTTAAGCTATTTCTCTACTTTGTCTTCCACTTCATTGTTACTGAAAAATCACCTGTTTTATATTCAACATCGATGATCTGGTCTTCTTAGATGAGGAATGGAGTTGATGTATGCTAATGCACCACAAGAGATCTTGTACAGCATGCTTGGCATTGGCATTTTGTTCCCCATCCATTGTACAACCCAGACTTGGCACCTACAGACTTTCATCTGTTGGCAAATGAAAAACCAATGGGACAGATGAGTTTCTCGTGATGACGAAGTGAAAGATGAAGTAGTGAAATGGCTTAATGACCTGGATGCCGCTTTCTTTTGTCAAGGAATGAAACTCCTCATTTTGCGCTATGACATCAAGGTGATTATGTTGAAATATAAAGGTATGTTGCTGAAATAAAGAAAATATTTTTTTTTTTTTATCTTGACCTATCTCACCTGTTCACCTGCAGGAAAATAGGGAAACTTATTTTTTGACTTACCTAGGGGTAAATCAGGGAAATGAATTTTTTTTATATGCAGGGTATTTTTCAAAGTATTTTGTACACAAAATGGTGAGGAAGAGCCCTATGAACATTGCATTGCAGATGTTATTCTCTAAGTTTTGTTGAATGGGGTCAAAAAACATAACCAGTCAACAGTCGGTGTTGTGCTATCATCAGTTGACTGAACTAACCCCTTTTATGTCCGGTCAGTTAATTTTATAATTTATCCAGCTTTGTTTATGGAAGATGTAAACAAAACATAATCACATATCCCATGCAGGCTCCAGTGATTGGAGGAATCGATTTAGCTTCTCTCTTATACACGAGACTTGGCAAGCCTAGATGAATTCCTATCCTTCTATCCTTTAATCCAGTATCCCTTATGCTCTCAAGAGATTCAATTGAAACTCTTTAGGGCTTTTTACTATTTATTAAAAGAAAAAAATATCTATTTTAATGAAAAGCTAGTGAGAAAAACATTCATAAATATTTTATAAACATTATATACAAAAATTAAATTATGAATATCTTCTGATATATGATTTAATCAATTTGTATCCAATTTGTCTCCAATCTGTCTTGGAATGTTTTATGAGTTATGATCAGTCTTCATTTGCTTTTCGAATAATCATTATCAGTTTTATAAATATCGTTGAAATAAATTACGTGCAGAATAAATTTTAAATAAAAGTGTTTGGGCCCCGAGACAAATAAACATCATTTACTGTATTCAATTTGTCTCGGAATATGTTATGATCGGTCTTCATTTATTTTTCGAATAATCATTATCAATTTTATAAAGAAAGTTGATTTTATGAATAGCATTATCAATTTTATAAAAATTGTTGATTTTTCAGTAAATTACATGAAGAATAAATCTTAAATAAAAGTGTTTGGACCCCGAGACATATTTATTTCGTACTCTTATCGAATATAGACAAGACAAGCGTTTTCTTTCTTGCATGATGTACTTCATGCCCACGGTGGTGATTTCTGTACTATCGTTTGCCACAAGAGTTCTCGAGTTCTCCCGTGTCTACTTTTTAATAAATTTCTTTAAAAATTGATCAATTTATGTGTAATTTATCACGATAAATATCATTAAATGTTTTTACTTGTTTTCAGAACTGATTGTTATAGTTTTAATTCGTTTTCCCATTTTCTTTTGTGAACTACATTTTCGTGTGTGTCCTGAACACTGATGTTGTAAGGCTCAATCAGCCAATGAAATCTTACTTCATCATATGCTTTTGTTTACATCTTGCGCAAACTAAGGTCATGTTTTATGACCATTGAATATCAAGGTCTATAAGTGCTTATGAAATGGAATTTTGTAGTTGTTTTTCAAATGACATGAGTACTTTCTGCTCATTTATGCAGAAAACTTATTTTGCCCCTTATTATGCCATTTCCATTAATACTTTGGAAATTCTCACTTGGATTTGACAAACGTATGAAACTTCTTTGTCCATTTGAAAAATGTATGCCTTTGCTGTTTCCATTTTCACCTGCAGTTATTGATATGGAATTGTGAAAATTACCTGTACATGCATGATGCTTTTTCCTTAAAGCTTTTCAGTACGAGATATTTTAATGTTGTAAATAAGTAAACAGATAGTCTTAGGCAATACTGCATATTGTTTATTATAATAAATAATTTTTATTAGCTCTGATGATGGCATAATCAAAATGATTGTCAGTTTTATAATAAATTATTTCAGTATTGCCTAAAATCTTAAAAATTATTTATGATTTTTACTAGTTTTATTATTTTTTTAGACTTATGTCATTGTTTCATTAAAACTTTGTTAATCAAAATAAAATAATTCATTTTAATTTATCTTTCATAAAAATGAAATTTGCATTATTCCCTTTCATTTAATCCCTGGAATAATGGGTTGATTAAGATTAACCATCTTTTGCTCGGTTAATGCAATCAGCTGATGTGGTGATCACATCAGCACAAATTTTCATTTTGACCACATTGACTGGCATTTAGGACTGATCAATTTCTGACTGTGGACCTGGTTGTGTATTTTGACTTTAGCAGTTATATTTTAAGAGGACTCTAAGAAAACTTGTGAGAACAATACAGAATGATTTTTATAAACTTAATCTTGAACTCTGCTAATTGTCTCATGAAATGAAAAATGAATAAAATTTTCATGACATACATTGAAAAATCTGGAAGTGGATGACTTTTGCTGCAAGGCATATGTCCTCACCTAGCTATGTATGTATTTATTAGAAATTTTTGGCGTCGACTACTAAGGTCATTTTGCGCCTTTTACACAAGTTATATCTGTACGCAGTCTGCGACAAACACAAACATCCATGCCCACGGCGGGATTCGAACCCACGACCAGGCAGACTCGAGAACTAGAAAGCCTACGCCCTAGCCCTCTCGGCCACCTGGCCGGCAGCTATGTATGTAATTGCCTCAATGTTCGACTATCAATTTTTGGACAGCATTGGTAATGTTTTTCTGTAAAGCTTCAATTGTACAGTGTTTTTACTGTGCATCACTTTTTTTTTTTTAAAGATGTATCCCTGGGTTGAAATGAGATAGCCTTGGGGAAAAAACCTCTTAATTGTTGTTGACTCATTTGATATATGGCATGTCGCCTCATCTTGCTTTAAAATTCAGTTCAATAGTTGGATGTACTTTTTCCATCTGTTCATGTGAAACCTTTCTGTTTAATCCAGCAGGATCGTAGTTTGGATTAACTTGTTATCCAATCAATGAAAAAGTAATGTACCATTCTTATTTTCCATCTCTGATTCAGGTAGTGGTTTGACTAAATCACTCCTAACTTTCTGAAACTGTCGGATAGCCTCTATCCTTTTCTGATTTGGACATCTATCAATTTAGACTGGTGGTAGACTAATAATCCTGCTATATTTCACTGCTATTATTCGCTTTATTACTATCACTTAGGAGGAAATTCCAGCTTCTGCTCGGATGTTTTTCCTCTACATCTCCAATGTAAGTATCTGAATTTTTTATTAATTTTCATCAAATCTTTCATGAGAAATTAACAAAGTTGAAAGATTGGGTTTATAAGAATCATCCCATATTTGCAGAGAAGGTGCTGAAGTGTGCATTTCTGATCAGGTTGGCAATTTCATGTGCTTGCTATGATGAAGCTTATTTAGATTCGTTTTTCTTAATGAAAATGTAAAAACTACTTTTTTCGAAAGCTTATTTACACGCTCAAAATATGCAAATATGCATCTGTGTCCAAAGTCCATAGAATTTTTTTTCCATTATTATGCATGGTAGAATTTTCAAAGTTTGATTGTACCTTTAGGATGTGTTCTGTCGATGTATGAGTGTTAAAAGGAAGGAAAAATCTATAATCCACAAAGATAACCAAGCTATTAAATAACAAAATAGACCAGAAACTAGAATCAACAGACGAAAAAATAATGACAATAGAAACCACTATTCCACAAGAGAAATTTATTGACTCATGGGTGTATGGTTTTAAAAATTTTTCTTGTGGAAAGTAAATTTTATTTCATTATGTTCTTCCAAGATATTAAATATTAGATATGAATTTCATATCTTGTCTTTCTTTGTGCATTAGAGGTGTCCCTTTCTTTTCAAGTTTTTTCTTTCCACAATTTATCTTTCTTACTATGTTTGTGTTCGTTTAATGTCGTTTCTGTATGCTTCAAAAATGCTGTACTGTTAATAAAAAATCATCTACTGTTCCAGGATTTAGATATTGCTTATACATGATAGTGAAGAACACAATTTGAATCTATTTATCCACATAAATAAAAGAATTAAATCCAGCATTTTTACTATTAATAAATTAATAACCTTAATAATAAAGAAATGAAAATTTTATAAATTGTGTTGAATTCTGTGTAATATAAAAAATTGGCTTAAAAAATAGTGAAATTGCACACTTCATGAAATGCATAATTTTTTGCTCATTTTTTGAATTGTATAAGACCCTTTGTGAAATGTAAAGAATTTTACAAAATTCATAAGATGTTCACAACGGTTTTTCTGTTCATTTATGTATCGTATGTATTGGCAATATAATTCAGGTTTTTCAAAAGTGGAAGGCTGCACCCCCTCCCTCTTATCAAATGATATATATATTCCTCATAGTAAAAAGATGTCAAGAAATAATTATACCACTCATTCATTACCTGTATGACCTCTTAGCTTTTCCTGTACTTTAGGTATTTGGTTCTTTCAGCACTCATGCCATGATTATATCTTCCATACATCATGTTTTTTTGTAACAGTTTGCTAAAACTTAATAAAAACACAGTGATGTGTAGCAGTGAAAGATAAAATACTTAATCATAGGTTTTATGTAAGAGTAGGAGCTGTGATAAAGTATATTAATTAAAAAATAAATAAAAACTCCATTTAATTAAAAGAAATATAAATAAAAATAAATAATAAAAACAATGAACAAAAGTCACCCAATGGAGAAATGCAAAGGTTGAAGTGGACGAAATCTACAAGACCTTTGTTTCAGTTGTGTTTCGTCCACTTCAACCTTTGCATTACTCCATTGGGTGACTTTTATTTATTGTTTTTATTATTTATTTTTATTTATATTTCTTTTAATTAAATGGCGTTTTTATTTATTTTTTAATTAATATACTAATCATAGTTTATCTATAACTACGCAATACCACGAAAAGAGCAGAAAACCGTTGTGCACATTTCGTGAATTGTGTAAAATTCTGTAGATAGATGATGCCACAAATTATAAAAATAGCAGATTATTTTTTAGTTGCTATAAATTTGCTGAGTTTTTGTAAGAATTTTACTAATACTAACTGAAAGTATTTCGCCATACAATATTAGCAACATATAGCAATAAAAGGTAGAATCAAGAGGCGAGTAAGCAAGAGAAATCATAGGCTTGTGAATCGTGAATTGTGTAAAATTTTGTACATTTTGCGAACTGTACAAGGGCGTTACACAATTCACGAAATGAGCAAAAAGTTGCATAATTCGTGAATACCATATTTTCACATCAATAACCCACGAACAAGACAAAACCCACATCCCTGAATAACCCGTTAAAATTTCATTTTTATGTTTAAAAAAAAAATTATAAGCCATGCATCCTTGTATTCCCCTTGAACTAAACTCACGAGAATATACTGAAATAACGGCATTTTCTTATGTTAGCTGTTAAAAGGATCTGTATGTGCTTCTTAACTTAAGATTTTTTAAAAGTACAAAATGGGGGTCCCGAACTTCGCAGATGAATGTGGCTGCAATAAAAGGAAAAAAATTATAATTTACAAGAAAATTACAATTTGTACACTTATTATACAGTATATTAATTCACTTTTTATTTGAATTTCCCACTGCCAAAAATTAATATGAAAGTAACTTCTCAAAAAGATGGCAAGTTCAAAACTGTTTCGATCTGACGAAGTTGCATTCTATCTTGATGAACTTCAAACGAAATTAGCGTATAATATGCATCACAGTACTTTAATTATACAGTATGTACGATGTACAGTTCAATTGTTTAATTAAATGCAATAATCTTCCCTGTAAAGCTTTGGATTACTATTCTCTTGGACTTCCTCTGGTGCCAAGTTTGCTTAGTTTATTCTATCATAGCAGCTAGAGCGGCCGCAAAAGTTCAGAATCTGCCATCATTGTAAAAAAAAAATCCCCGTACCCCCCTCTTCGGGATGTTAAAAAACTGTATACCTTACATGTTATTGACGTGAAAATACAATTGTGCAATTTCAGTATCGGTGTGTAATATATACATGAAAGTCTATTCGAAGCATCTCTTTTTCAGGATTGATGCTTCTCTGAAAAGTTTTCTACTACATAGTATATTAAGATACAAGTCAGTTGCTACATATCATCATCTCTATTGAACTTCTTATGAATGTGATCAAAGAAAAAAATTTTAAAAATGGAAGAAAAAATATTTTTTAGTAAATCGTTTTTTATTGTAAATGAATTTAAACTTGTTTTTAAATTTTATTTTGCCAATTTTTAGTGTTCATTTCTTTTATGGTTGAGGTTATTAATGCCATTTGTTATATTAACATTTAATTCTAGCATCATTATTTGCTGTTCAGATAACTACACAATATTTTATGCATAAACAATCATAGGTTATAATTTGAAGTTTTTGGTTTGTATTTTATATAGTGTTATAGTTGGTTGCCTGCTAAAATTGTTTAGTAACTATGAAGAAAAAAAATTTGCATTAATATATTTCATTTACAGCTTTCATTAGACCATAATGAAATGAGGTGGCCTTACATCTTTGCAAGTTTTATACAGGATATAATAAAATTGGTTCAATGCAACCAAAATCCTTGTATAAACAGGACAAGGTTTTTATGGTATGCATGATGTCAATACGGTAAACACTGAAAAATACACATTTTTGTGATTATTCCAGTTCAAAAGATTCTTGTAAGTTTATTATCTATAAGTGAATTTTTTTTGAAAGAATATAGATTGAACTATTATAGCAGTTAACTATTAAACAGGGTGTCTAAAACCTTCAGGGCATTGTTTCCCAAAATGAGGTTCGTCCTATTATATGCATGCTTTCTGTATGTATGTTCATAAATCAAGGGTTCATGCAATCTAGAACTTTACAAAAGGTTCATGAGTCGAAAAAGTTTGGGAACCAATGCTTTAGGATCAATATTCTACAGATAGTAGAGGAATATAAACTGTGTATTTTGAGAGAGGTAACCAATGGTTTGATATACAGGGTGTCCGAGAATTGTTGGGCATTTTACAAAATGAAATTTGAAAAAAATCTAGAAACGGTAGCATAACTAAACTAAACTAACTTGAAGCATAACTACAAAAGTTAATAGATTTCAATATGCAATCCCTTGGTGGCTCGTTTTCTAAGCAATTGTCGATTTCATTCCATGTATTTAAAAGCATCTGAGTAGCAGCTGTACGGTCGACATGACTAATGTGTTCTTCAGTTCCTCCTGCTGGGGACTTTGTCACGCACCTAGCGCTGTCTATGAGATATTTTGTGTATAAAATTGTGGAACAAAAATGTAGATATTCTGTTATTCAAACGTAATTCAAATACCCTGTTACTACTTATAGTTTATTATTAATTTAATTTTGTAAAGTGTCCAACATTCTCGGACGCTCTGTATATCAGATTCCACGAGATCTTGAATGAGCAAGATTTGTGAGGTTAATTTTCGGAGCAAACAATTTTATTTTTTATTCATGAACAACACTTACATCTCATAGCAATGGCTAACAGTGTTCAAAGTGGTGCATGATAGGTTAGATTTACCAGTAATTGACAATTCACGATTTAAAGGCTTTTAGTAAAGTAACAAGGCAAGTAAAGGGACCAGCATTGCCATCTCGTATTAAACAATGTATTAGGCTTCCCAGAAAAGCACAAAATTAGGAACTTTGATCCCTATTATGGCCACAAACATACAATGAATGTTCAGTGCCTTCCTGAGTCGAAAAAAACCTTGTAATGAACCACTAGGCGAGGGTTTGATTACTTGAATTATTTCAAGAATGTTATGCAATATTTGTTATTAATTTTACGGGAACCTTTTTGTGAATTTCAGATGACCAATGTGTTAACCGTTTTAATCCACAGTCAACTACTAGAACCCAGATATGTAGTGTCACTAATAATTGACATGACCTGTCAATTATTGATAATTTCTGTGTTTAAAAAAACGAACAAAAAATATACTAATGTGATATAGAATGTAAGGTAATAATAAAGGAAGCAAGATGGTTTTAAGTGTAATTCTTAATTTCCAGTAATTGATCTAGCTGTGTCAGTTACAGGAACTTGACTGTCAATTTCTAGATCACCCACTTTGACATAATTCTTCTAGGCCCTATTCGCCAATTCTTTTTGTTGGTCCTGAATCTTGTCACAGAGACGATCAACAGATAGCTTAGGACAAGTTAACTCTTCCAAGAAGAAAGCTACTATTCTGTTTACTATGATAAGAAGTAGCATAGGATGAATTGGATGAATTTTGCAAGTAAGAGAACAATCGTCAAAAAACAAGTTTTTCTATGAACAATTTGGTGGGCAATACGTTTGGCCAAGATCTGATGATATTGCACTACTGAAAACGCCTTCATTTTCTATGGTCCTTGCACTCAGCATGGGAATGGACTGTTTTAATTTATTATTTCAAAGGAAAAAAAGATGTTTGATCAATGTGAAAAAGTTAATTTTTAAAAAACACAATTTTAGTTAATGTTAAATAATTTACACGTTCATAAAAATGCTTGACTTCATCAGCTACTTTTGAATATTGTCAATATTTTTGTAAAAATATACTTAAAAAATGTGTAATTAAAATATTGTCAATTACTGGTGAAACTGCCTGTCAACTTCTGGTGATTCATGCATTTGTTAAGAAAAAATGTAATAACTCAATAGCTTTTAAAGATATAATAATTGTTTAGAGATTGGCACATTCTGCACTATACTTTCAATCTAATGGTATAACTAGAAAAATTTCAAAATGCAATTTGAATTACATACACAATTTTTTTTCACATTAATATCTTAAACTGTCAATTACTGGTACAAGGAGACAGGCAGCTTGAATCCTGGCAAGCAGTATCGCAACGGATTCTATTGGGGTTTCATACATCAACAACTTTGTGTTTCCATAGGAAAAAATCCAAGCAATGAAATCTGGCAATCACACTGGACATGGGACTAGATCTTCCCTTCCAGATGTCAAGGACATCAATATCGAAATGAGCAGGTGCATCTTTGTTACACCCACATCCTCTCGTGGACAACAAATCTCATTTGAACATTGGTTCCCTAAAATGCTCAGTTTACAGTCCTGTATCGTCTGTAAAATATTACCTTAAAGATTTGGACACCCTTTAGGTTAGATAACCTTGAACAAACAATAATATGTGATCTGTTGCAACCATATTCAAAATAACCATCTTCATTATCAAAACTCTATATATACTTGGTAAGTCTCAGGAAATGGGAATGGCACTACTATGAATTCCACTGGGATCTATGAAGTGCTATCCAAAACTTTCCTGATAAATTCATCAATAAATAATTGCACCACACCTAGTCTTATTTACCAATAAGATCTTCAGAATAATGAATATACAAATTGATACAAGTATGCAGATAAAGCTAACAATAAGATTGTATTTATTCATAAAGAATTCATATTTACAATTTCTCTTCAGAGGAATGTTTTTATAAGATTATAAAACTGTACTTAATGAAATATATGAGTACATATTGTCATCATTTAAAAGAGAAAATTCACCAAGGTGTCACCTTGTTGATCTCGATACTTTTTCATTCAAGATTTGTATTTACAAAAGAATTCTTTTCTCTAAAGCTTATGCTTTTGTCAATTTTCTTACTTCTTGTCTCCAAAAGAAATGGAAAGAAATAGTGCATATTGGGAAAGCTTTTCTTTCGTTGTAACTTTTATCTTGTATATATTTCATTAACACAAATACTTGTGATTGAAAGGTCTATTATCCTTCCAAGTTACTTGATAACTATCGTAGAATTTAAAAATATTCATCTATTCATGATCTATTCATGATCCACTTATGATTCGACATCATAATTGCAAAGTCAGTTGTTCTGTTACCAATTTTTTTTGAATTTTTTGATTTTGACTTTAGATTCAGATAGAGCATCAAAAAGTAAGTAAAAGTCATAATAGGCACACATGCCCTATCTATTTGTGAATATGGCTAAAATGGAGGTCAAAATTTGGTCAAAATTTTAAGTCTGTTGGTCAATCAAATGGTGTTTCATATTAGTCCATCTAATGCCTATTCCAGGGTCAATGAAATGACATTTCTGCAATGATTTTGCATCAGATGGTCTGGAAATGTCATTACATTGACTGGGTTAGTGTGAAATGCCATTTGATTGAGTAACTTATTTAATATCACAGACTTAAATTTTGACCACCACTTTAGCAATTTTCCCGAATAAATAGGATATGTGTGCCTGTTATAACTTTAACTTACTTTTTGATGCTCTATCCGAATCTGAAGTTAAAATCAAAAAAATCCAAAGCATTTGACAACGCAATGACTGAATTCGCAACTATACTCCTGATGTTTTAACTGTCTTGTGCTTTTAACATTGTTGTGACAATGCAGTACCAGGCATTCTCAACTGGTTTAAACTGTGTTTATAATCTAATGTGGAACAAGTTGAAGTTGAAATTGATCCCTATCTGTTTGAGTTTTTAAGATAAATTTTATATTTGTCCTAATTTGCATAATCAGATAATCGGAGGGTTGCCAACAGATGGACCATAACGACTTCCTATTTGTTGACATTAACAGATTTTATCTTCTACGATAGTTACCAAATAATTTGAAGGGTATGTACTTTTCGACTACCATGTATAAGACACTATTATACTAGCACCTATTTATCTGGGATCAGAAGACCTTTCCATTGTTAAAAAAAAAAATTGTTAGCCACCCTTGACCTCTGATTTAACTCCACATGAAAAATTCATAAAGGTTAAATCTGGGGTTGGGTATGGCCATCACATTAATGTATCATCTTCATGATGTGTACGTCCTATCTAACAACAAATGATGGCAATTTTTTATTGAAGTACCCTTGTATTGTGGTAGTGAGCCCAATGGTGTGCTGGGATCGGCTCGCAAGAGTTGGTTGTTAAAATTTTTCAAATTTAGCGAGCTGGTGTTCTTAAAATTTGCCACACATTTTTTTTCCACCATAACATTACTTGATATTTAAAAAGGGGTCTCAAAACTAGATTGTTCTTGGTGCCCTCCAAGTTCTTGATGTGCCACTGCCTGGCCGTATGAAGCTAGTAGGTTGTTAAAACTTGAAGCAACCCATTTGTTAAAATGTACCTACATGCAACACTGAATGAATCTAAAAAACTTGGTTACAATCAGACCCATGTTGATTTGGAATTTTTCACTTCAAAATAATCCTAATGACACCTACTCAAGCTATGGACATTCTGCTTCAAGACACTGTATAAGCACTTTTTAATACATGCGTTATTACGACAACATAATATACTAGTGTTATATTAAATAAAAATACTGAAGTTATATATAGGGATAAGTGTTTAACGAAGCAGTTGCTTAAATTGATTTATCTCCTTTTGCTTGCAAAAGTTAATAAAATCTTCATGCTGGACTTACATATTCCAAAGTCCTAATAAATACTGTCATTATACCAGGCAATTCAGAATTGAATGGTACAAAAAGATAACATGTCAAAATTGACAGAGAAAAATGACTGCTATAATGAATTTATTTCACAATATCCAGAATAACCTGAAAGGTTAACTCTCCAAGTTTCTTTTGGTAACAAAATGCTCGCTGGAGGCACTATTATTCAAAATGGTGGCATCAACGACAGAAAATGCTTATTCTGTACTATAGTATGCTAAAACTTCATTGGTAACCATTGTTCAGAGACATTTCCAGATCAAATTTGCAAAAGCAGCACTTCACCCTCATAGCATCATGACATTTCCATTGTGGCTCTCCTTTGGGGTATGTGAAGAACAAAGTGTCCTTACCTCATGTTCATAGGACTTATAAGCAGGCTATGCTGAAATGGGTGTGGCAAGAACTGGACTAATGTCTAGATGTCTACCATATCACAAAAGGCACCTACATCAAATGTCTGTGATTCTTTGGAGTGTTAACTTTTCGTATTTTCTGTTTTTTTGCGAAATTAAGTGGAGAATTGTTGGCATGTTAAGTATTTTTAGTTGCATTCATTTTGAATTGCCCTGTATATTCTTTGCAGAAACTGCCTACATTTTTTTGCAACGGTTTTTGAAACCAGAGGTCAGAACATCCTGTATAAGAATGCGCATGTGCAAACACATCACATCTTATCACAATATACCATTCCATTCCATACCACATGCATATGCTTAAGATTTTGGAAAAAGTTATTTCTATATATATTTTAAGATGGGCCAGCAATTTTTTTCTCATTGCTAGCATCATCTTCAATGTTTTTTTCTTATCAGTTATTATTCTTTAAAAAGACTTCAGTGTACATTGTTTCATGTTGTACGTGTTATTGTTTTAGGATTACTCTGGTAATGATGATTGGGAAAACAGTTATTATGAAGAAGAAGACATGAGCAGATGGAGAGGATATGATGATAATCGTTATAGGCATGATTATCAAGAAAAAGAATGGCAGCAGCATGACGAATCTCTGCCTGTACGAGAACCCTATAGGAAAAACGACGATGGCTTCGCTCTTCGTGATAGGTTTCTATATTAAATCATAATTTCTATTTCACCTTAAATTTAAATATTTAAGAGCATATTTTTAATGAGCTTTTCAGTAGGCCCTTATTTTTTAGATATCTTGTGATATTTGAAAAAAAGGATACTTTCTATTAGGTAATTTATTAGATTAAAACTTTTTTTCTATGTGCTAAAACAAATTTCTTTCAAAATATAGAAGGGGTTTTGCAGACCAAGAAAATATGTTTCCACGACAAAATTCAAGGGACGCTCGCCTTGAAGATCCTAAAAGAGACAATGCAGTTTCTTTTGATTATGGTCATCGATCCGTGACTGTACAAAAAGATTATCAACACTGCTCCCCTGTCGCACCAACAGCTGGACAAAGAGGTATTCCATGTTCTTTTCAATATAAGCTGGTTTTAAATGCTTATAAGGAAAAGACCTTGTTTCTTATTTACTCTTTCTAGCATAGGACAGTATTCACAGAATCTGTAAAGTATAAAGCTGGTTTCCACATCACAAAATTATGCCAGAACAGAACAGAGCAAAGTATATTAAATCCATAAAGTGACGCGAGTAGCTCATTATCTGCGCATCTCTGAATGAAACTTTCCCTGAAAGGTGGATTGGGTGCTATGGGCCCGTTCCACAGACCTGACCCCCCGCCCCTCCCCGATTTTTTCTTGTGGGGCTATCTCAAAGAAAAAGTCTACACCCACCCCATTGACAGTATCGAGGAACTGAAGGAACTGATAACCCAAGAATTTTAACACATTTCCTATTGAGTTCTGTCGCAAGGCGTGTGCAAAAGTGGCTTTGCACCTCCAAGCAGTAATTGAGCTCGATGGAGCACAGATTGATATTGCACTGGAAAACCGCACATAGAGAAATATTTTTGTATCCTTTGGTGATTTATACCACTTCACAGATTAAAAAAAACTGTGTTCTACAACGGAGTTATTGGCTGTCAAACACCTGAACTTATATATGGGCCACCTGTAGTATAATGTGGAACAGCAAATTGATGCAGATGCGCTTGGGCTCTGATTTTCCACATGGTGTTTTGTTGATATGGAACAACTCTCGCGAACAGAATGGAAGCTAAACATTCTTGCCAGAAAAATTTCGTTTTGATTTACAGTTTCCTCTTGTACGTGGAATCTAGGCCTAATACTGTATTGGCCTTACTCAAAGGGAAATAAAGATACTGAAGAAATTCTCCAAACAATTTTATAGTTACTGTTAGCAAAAGGGGAGGAAACAATTTTGTGACCTGGACTCGAACCAAGGACCACAACTTTTACTGTTGCTAACCAGTTCAGTTACATGGTCAGTGGTGAGTCACTATCCGTGATAGCTCAATTGGTTAGAGCAGTGACAGAGAAAGTCATGGTCTCTGGTTCGAGTCCTAGTTGAGGAATTTTTCCTTCCCTATTTCCCATTGCAATTATAGAATGATTTACTACACTGCTCAAAAAAATTAGGGGAGCAGAAGTTATTTTGATGAAACTGTTTTATTGACGATGTGAAATATAGTTTTTATGTTTCTATAGCTTAGAATAAACAGTAATTCGTAAAAATTGGAAACAATACGACGGATGATTCCATAATTTGAATTTAATGAGCATGATGTCTCATTACATGGGAAAAAAGACACATTTTTTTCACATGAACCAATAGCATTTTGATCATTGTGAATGGAGTTTAATAGGGTATATGGTCTCCTCGAACAGCTAAGACCGCTGTGCATCTGTTTGGCAAGGAACATATGAGATTGTCAAGAAGATCTTGTGGAATTTGTGCCCACTCCTGAACAAGAGCAATCTGGAGTTCTTGAAGTGTCTGCGGAGGTGCAGGCCTAGCTGCAACACGTCTTCCAAGAGCATCCCAGGCATGCTCAATGGGATTCAGGTCCGGAGAATATGCGGGCCACTCCATACGCTCGATTCCCTCCTCTTCAAGCATGTCGTTCACAAGCCGGGCTCTGTGAGGTCGAGCATTATCATCCATTAGAATGAAATTTTCACCAACTGCTGCAGCATAAGGTAAGACAAAGGGTCGCAGAATCTCGTCCCTATACCTCAAGGCTGTCAAACCGCCGTTTACAATGTACAGGTCCGTACGTCCACCAATGCTTATGCCTGCCCACACCATGAGCCCACCGCCTCCATACGCTGACCTTTCCTGCACAAACGCCGGGTTATTTCGCGTTCCTGGTTCTCTCCAGATACGAATTCGTCGGTCGTCGGACTCCAGACTGTATCTGGACTCGTCTGTGAAGAGAACTGAACGCCATTCCACAAGCCCCCAAAGTCTATGCTCTTCAGCCCATTCTCTACGGGCCCTACGGTGAACCTGTGTTAATGGGATGCATACCATCGGTCGACGTGCATAAAGACGGACTTGGTGAAGCCGATTGCGGATGGTCTGTGTCGATACTCTGCATCCTGTTCCCGCTAGAAGCATTCGCTGAAGGTGGGTAGCATTCTGGCGTCTGTTACGACGAGCTGTTAAATGCAAATAACGGTCATCCCGTGCTGTAGTTGCCCGTGGACGACCTTGGCCAGGTCTTCTGCGAACACTTCCTGTCTCCTGGAAGCGGGTCCACAGTCGGGAAATGACACTTCGCGACACTCCAACTGCTTCGGCTACAACTCGCTGTGTCTGACCTGCTTCCAGCCTACCAATAGCTCTCCACGCCATGGATTCCGGTAAATCATGTTGCTCAGCCATATTTTGAACGGACTAAACTTCAAGAAATGACTCTTGCTGCTGTCTAAGCTCTAATAAAGCAACCACGGAGAACCCTGTCTTTTTAAGGATAATGGATATTATCGCCTTTTGACGTCACGGACGAAAATTTGCATACTGATAGGACTTATTGTCAACTGGAGGGGTTGCAGGAAGACTGCGTGTAAAGTTTTGTTGATTGTTATCCTGATTTGGTTACGAACTGCAATAAAACGCTTCTGCTCCCCTAATTTTTTTGAGCAGTGTATTAAAATCCAGATGCATAGCTTTTATTTTATCATTTAAAATTTTAAGCTGAAGTCTTTTGATAAAAAGTTGTAAAAATGTTTCCCAATATAGTCTTGTATTCCCTTTCAGTTGGAAATTTTTTTCTAATACTCCACAACACTGTTTCAATTGCTTGCAGTGAAGTATGATATAATGGAGCTTTTCATAGAAAAGGATGAATTTGACATGTTATCGTTGTTAATTGTGACTTGAGAAAGCATTTAGCATCTTCTATGTTTTATTCTATGCATATGTTTTTAGTTGAAGAATAGGCATGACTGATCTTATACGTTAATTATTTTTTTATTTTGCTCAACATATCTACTGACTGATTTGCTTGGCCTTTTGATTATTATTTGTAAATGCTATAAATTCTATGTGATGTATTAAAAGGAAAAAAGCTTTCTTCAGGGTTAGGTGTTTTGTTTTTTGAAAACTCTTTTAACTTTTTTAAACACAGTTTCATAAAATTTTGATTCTTCATTTCCATCCAGCCCCTTCATCTCTCTTTGCCTCTGGACAAATTAAAACTATTGACTATGGTCATGGCCAAACTTCAAACAAATCGGAAGGTAAGGAGTTCCCTTGTGTTTGTACTTCTACTTTTTATTTTAGAACACAGTAAAGGTTTTGTTATCAAGTAATTTTACTATGAAGAACACCTCCATGTTTATCTAGGCATATGAGGTCTATTCAAAAAGTCAGGAACATTTTGAATAGCACGCCTACGGTAGGCCATGTCTAATAACAGCATACAACACTATATGTGTGCTCAACTTCCTCCCTGATTGCACTAAAGCTATAAAAAGCCTTGACTGCACCTCTGCAGGTTTGTTCTGTCAATAATTTTGTTGTTTATTAATGAAACTTAAAACACTGATCAAATTAATCATCTTCATCATCATCTTGATGTCGCTCCAGTCTTCTTCTGGGTTGATTTACATGAATGGCCTCACCATCTCTTCCTGTCCCCCCACCACTTCTCCTCTTCTATCTTCTTCCATTCCAGTCCCTTTGCTTTTGTGTCTCTTTTATTTGATCTATCCATCTGACTTTTGGTCTTTCTCTCGGTCTCTTTCCTTTACCCTCTTCTTCTACTGTTTTTCTTGGTAATCTGTTTCTGTCTATTATTTTTACATGGCCCAACCCCTCTTATTCTTGCTTCTTTTATTCTGTCTGTAACTTTTCTTGTATTTAGCTTTCTTCCTGTAATTTGATTGAATTTGAAAAGAAGTTTCTTTTTCTAGTTTTTGTCTCGACATTATTTTAGTATATGTACAAAAGTGTCTGTACCACAAGACTATTGCAGTTATGTGTGATCTGTTATTAGACATGGCCTTAGTTATACAAATATCTGGGTCAGTGCGTTGTCATTGTGCGAACTTAAAGAACAACCTTCCACTGTTGGATTGTTAATAAGTAGCTTAGTGTACGAGTATTATTTGTTTATGTAAAGTGATCTCCGGGGTGTTTTGTGATTGTGCTTCATGATGAGTGTTTTGCGTGAAGAGCTTCATGCAGGACTGAAATTCTGTGTTAAACTGGGGAACGCATCTAAGAAATTCATCGGATGCCTTGCCTGATCTCACAAAGAGCATTGAGCTGCATTATGTCAAGGGTCTACAGTTATTATATATAAACCAAATTTCACTCCTCTCGTGGGTTGTTGAAAATTCGCCTCTGTCGAAAAAAAAGTATGCCAGGTTCGCTCTGACGTCAAAGTCATGCTGACTGTATTTTTGATGCAAATAGCATTGCAAAAAGTTTCTTTTATATATATTCAGCATCTTGACAAGTTCTTATACATTAATGTAAATGTGATTTTTTTTTATAGTTGTTATAGATTACGGACATGAGCGACCAGAGGGTGATACTTCATGGACAAAGCCAGAACCAACTACGTATGATTACTTACATGATGCTAAATCACAACCAATAAGAGAAACTGGAATTACTCCACTGTTAGAAAGAGATTTGGAAAAAGAACGAATGCCGGAAAGGGACAGAGGGAAGGAAAGAGATAGAGATTTGGATAGAGACAAAGATAGAAGCAGAAGCAGAGATGACAGTAGAGATGACCGAGATCGTGATAGAGATCGAATTAGAGATGACATGTAAGTATTCATTTATATTATCTGCAGTATTGTTTTATTGCTGAAAAACCAAAATGCTATTAACTAATTGTTTATTTATTTATTTAAGTAAAGAAAAGTCTGCAAAATAATGCCATTACAAAAGATCTGAGAATTGTTCATGTAATACCCGAGTTCCAAGTAGATTGTTGTTTTCTTTTCTAATTGCTGATAAGTTATATGTCCTGCATATATTGTTTTGCATTGCCTATAACTATTGTCTCAAGAGGTCTGACAAAATGAAAATGAGTTTATCAAGTTTTTTTCCTTGCAATCAAGGAGCTTTGAGTTTTATGGGTTTGGGATTGCTTTAGAGTAGCACTTTCCAAAATGTCTTTGTTAGGTCATGACAATGTGAAATATGGCATATTAACAATGGTATTATTCAAAGTTGCCTCCACCAGTGGCAATGCATTTTTACCCTATTAAAAGCACTTTCCAAATTACTTTGGAACAAACTCTTCCACTTCACAATTTTTTTTTGACAATGGCTTTGCTTTATTCATATCTGCCAACTTTTCAGCTTTTTGCAGGAGACTTCTGATTTTTAGACTGAACTCCCGCCCACACGATTTAAGTAAAAAATTTGTTTGGCTGTAGACAGTTGCCTGACTTTATATTCAGTAAATATATCAGTTGAAAATTTCGTTTGCTATGGCTATGTTCCACAATTTCCAATTTACTATCACAACTTCTGTATACAGTGAATGTACTACAACTCTTTAAAGTCAAACCCGAATAACTTGAACTCTGATAACTCAAATTCACGGTTAATTCGAACAATACCTTAAGTCCCGTCCCCGTGATCATTTAATTAATATTAAATGCATAAAATTCACTCATTGACTCAAACAAATTTTTTAATAAGTCCCAGATAACTCGAAGAAATTTTTGGTTATAGTGAATAAGTATTCTTAGAATATTGCAAAAATTAATACAATACGGACCAAATTCAATTCTTCATTAACTTTCACATTAGATGTAAGAGCACTCGAGCGGAAGAAAACGATGCAGAAATCTTTTGCAGTCGCTGGCAGCTATTGTGGAAATCGAAACTTAACGTGAACACAAAATTGAGAATCGAACTTGTTGATTGCGATTGTTCAATGGGAGAATTTTTAAACATTGTAAATGGTGACGATTACGCTGTCATTTTTAGAGGAAGTGTTCATGTTGACCATAAAATTCATGGCATGGACGATCGCAAGCGAGTTTTTAGAAATAGCCATACACTTCTGATTGGTCATCACCATTTTGCTTTCGAAACTTCACTATTGCTTTGCCTTTGTCGATGTAAAAGTAACGGAAGTTCAAGAAAAAGTGAATTCTCTGTAAAGTTTTGAATATAAAACATTCATACATATATCATAAATGTCATCAGATGAAAAATAAATGGTCAAAAATATGAAGAGATGCCTTTCGAATATTTTTACAAACCAGAAGTAGAATTCGGAAACCATGCCAAGGTAGTGTTGGAATTGATTTCGTGTTGGAACATGACCGAGTAGTATGAATAGCGATTGCCATTATGAATTTAAGTAGACTGTTTTGTTAGTTATTTTTGTTAGCTATGATTTTGTTTGCCTTTGTGATCAAAATAAGGTTATTGTCTCCTTAAACTTCCAGTTAGCCTACTTTCGGCAGATTGATAGGTAGATCTATGGATTTTTCACTTTTGAATGTTGACGGCTGTGCTTATTTAAAATATTTCATCATCCAACATCCATTACTCGTTGAGTTGTTGTCAGAGAGAGATGGCATCTAGCCAAGGCAGAGAGTGGATCGCCAGATCGGCTTTCTTGGAGCGAGAACGACGTGGATTCGTGGAGTGGTCTTCTGCTGGTGACCATCGCAGGTCTCAAGTGCTGAGTACTAGCGCTTCTGGATTCCCGGTCTCAATTTTTTATCGTATTTGGGAGGCAGTCACCTGAGCCGGTCTGATTCCCTTTTGGCCTCCTTTTTTCCTTGGCAGTTTCTCCTCCTGCTTTTGATCTAGTTGACATTCTACCTGCTTGAAGGACGTCTAGGAGAAGGGTAGCAGATTTGGGTGAACTGAGAAATCTTTTGGGCTAACATACGTAGCGATTTTCTATTTACTTGTATGCATTTAGTCAGTTTTATTCATTTATTGATCTTTTGGTTTCCTCTGCGTCCTGTCTCCTAGTTTGTTGCAACACCATACAAATTTCTGAGTCTTATGTGGATGTTGGCAGCAGTATATCCTTCTTTGGTCAGAATTCAATGACTGCTCTTTCTTTTTGTTTGAAGTACAGAAATTACTGTTCTCATTTGGACTAATTGTTTCAGAGAAAATTGCGTCATGCATTATTTTCTACAAAACCTCGTATTATTAAATTTATTTTTGTTATTATTTTTAAATTTATTTTGTTGTGCATTTTTTCATGACTCAGGTTTATTTTCTCTTTTAACTTTTTTTTGTAGACCTAAACCCAGAGAATTTAAATTGTTTCCTGCTGTCGATCCCAAATATGGAGATGCTCCTTATCACCGAAATGAACCAAAGCCAGAAACTATTCTCATCGAAGATCTCCTCTGCATGCCAGGGCGAAAGAATCGACCTTCACGTATTGTGATTATTTTGCGTGGCCCTCCTGGTGCAGGCAAAACCTTTGTGGCGAAGCTGATAAAAGTATACTTATTACCTTATCTGCATTAGACATAAGATATGGAAAAGGTTTTAATTAACGAGTAAATTGTGTGTTAATGAATGAACCCCCTCCCCAAAAAGACCAATCCCCCCCCCCCCCTTAAATTCTGTTGTATTTTGTAAGAATTTGTGAAATTAAATTAACTTATTTTTTGGTTGCTGACTAGTGGCAATGTGAAGTTAGGAGTAATAGTTATGAAAAAAAAAATATTAGCAGATGGCAAAATTGGAGTTTCGAAATATGACAGCTTTTTAAGTCATGCACTTCTGTCAGTGCATATACTTCCTTCGGGGTATGGTTAAACTCAGTCACCTAAGTTGGAATATCACTGACCTTTCAGGGCTAATTTCAGTTTTGGGAATAAGAAATAATCCACTGGAGCAGTGACAGGGGGAGGGGGTATCACAATGCTCTTCTTGGCTATACAACCATATGTAAGTGTGGTACCAGGATTCCTGTTTGACATATGGGCTGTGCACAATTGCTTTTCTATCATTTGTACCATGAGCAAAAAAAACTGCTTTGCTTTTCCAACTTTAGGAGTGTCGTCAACGTGTTTCCGTCCCATCTTGAAAACGTTTAAAATACTTAAATTGCTGGTCAAAAGTATTCATACCCTATAACAGTTTTTTAAGAATCGTACAGAAAAATATGTTACCATAGAAAATTGAATTTATTATAGAGTACAATATTCAAAATAATACACAATGCTTAATTTTGGTAATAATACTTTATTATTTTCAATTACAAAAAAATAAATAAGAAAATAAGCATGGACAAAAGTATTCATACCCCATTGAAATGGGAATGTACTATTCAAATTAGAATTCTGATCTAAAGAGTAAGTTGCATATCACGACATTTGATTACTTTGTAATCTCACCACACATCTAAACCACCAATGTGCAGTATAATTTTCATGTTTTTCTACGATTTTGCTGAAAATGTCTAAAATCAAAGAACACTCCATTGAAACTTGGGAAAAGGTGATAAAATTTCACTCCAAAGGTGAAGTCTATAAGAACATAGCTAAATCGATTAGATTTGCCTGTTTCAACTGTGAGTCCATCGTAAAAAATTCAAAATATCAGGTTTGACATCTCTTCCAAGATCAGGAAGACCATCAAAAATTTGTGACTGTACAAAACGAATTCAGAAGCATTCAGTTATGAAGAATAGAAAAATATCGTCAGAGGATCAGTTCTGAATTGGAAAATTCTGGACTTGTTACAGTGTCAAGCAGAAGTGTACATCGACATTTGAATGCCATAGGACTTTGAGGCTGTGTGGCAAAGAAGAAACCGTTGCTGAATTGAATTCATAAGATAAAACAGCTGCAATTTCCTAAGGAACATGCAGAAAAGCCACCGACATTTTTAGAAAATATTTTGTGGATAGATGACACAAAGATAAATTTATTTAATAGCGAAGGCTGTGAATTTGTTTGATGCTTTCTCGGAGAGGAAATGAAAGAAAAGTGTTTGAAAGCAATTGTAAAACATGGCAGTAGTAGTGTTTGCTACGGGGGTGTATTAGTTCTTCAGGACCTGAACAACTCTTCATAATTGATGGAATCATGAATTCTGAGAAGTATAAGGAGATTTTGGAAACGTGCATGATACCTTCCGCAAGTGAACATATTTCAACATGGGCCGTCGTTAAATATTTCAACATGGTAACGACCTAAAGCATACCTGTGGTGAAATTAAACATTTTTTTGAAAAACTCCAAGGCCAAAGTATTTGATCCTTGGCCCAGTCAATCTCCCAGTTGATCTCAATCCCATAGAGAGATGCTGGGCCGAATTAAAGAAAATGGTTAAAGAGAGGCATCCTATGAATCTCAAACAATTAAAGGAAATTTGCAAGGAGGAATGGGCTAAATTGGATCCAGCATTCTGTAAATGTCTTGTTCACAGTATGCCAAAACATTTGCAGAGTGTAATTCATGCAAAAGGAGGTCATATTAATTATTAATAGAAGGGTATGAATACTTTTGTTCATGCTTATTATTTATTTTTTTTTTGTAATTGAAAATAATAATGTATTATTACCAAAATCAAGCATTGTGTATTACTTTGAATGTTGTACTCTATAATAAAATCGGTGTTCTATGGTAACATATTTTTATATAAGATTCTTGAAAACGGTTATAGAGTATGAATACTTTTGACCAGCAGTGTATATACACATTTCCATGACTGTATTAGCTCCATACTCCTTTTTCCAACGTTGCATGACTTCTTCTGCTGATTTTCCAAGCATGAAACAGAAGAACAAATTTGTTCGCTCTTCAAAATTCCATTGCACACCCAGTAATTCCCCCCAAAAATATAGTGCTTATAAGATAACCATGCCAGTTACTACTGCACTGTTTAATGGCTTTTTCAAACTAGTGTTGTTCTCTACAATATTCATGCAGCCCACACACAAATCATGCAGGACAGATTTATACATATCTCTATAGATTCGGAGATTAAAAATGTCTGCATTGTAACTTTAAAGGAATACTACTTGACTAAATTAATTGAGGGATAAAAATTCCTTTATAGTGCAGCGATTAAAGGAAGACACATGCTAGTTACTTCCGTTGCCTTGGATATAGAGTGACTGAGCCATAGCCTCATTCCAAGTTCAACCTTTATCCTATAGGAAAATCTCAAAGAAATTTAAGAAATAGCCTCTCTTCCTCAACCTTCTTTCGTTCTTTTGTTAAAGATATGTGTGTGATATGTGATTACGTTTGACCTTCAGTAGATGGGAGTGGCCACGTGTGTTCTTATAATTGCCCAACTATAGCAAAAAAAAAACAAGTTAATGACATTTTGCATTGCTAAACATTACAGATGTAAGCGTTTTTTTTAAAAACTTTAATATTTAATGGGAGACGTTTAAATATTGACAACTATTACTTTTTTGGTAACTTTTATTATCCTGAATAACCATTGATGTCATTACTTTTACGGTCGTGAAAATAATTGAAATTTATTTCTATCTTAAAGGATAAAGAAATGGAAAATGGGGGCAATGCTCCTCGGATGTTATGTCTTGATGACTATTTCATGGTTGAAACTGAAAAAATGCAGAAGGATCCGGAATCTGGCAAACAGATAAAAGCGAAGGTAAAACATTGGCGTTAAAAATAAGTATTGTCATTAGATTTTTAGAAGAAATACATTTTGGAAACATGAATTTGATTCGCTGTAATTAATTTTTTAGTTAGCAATTGCGGTATAGTATAATTGCAATTCTTGTATTTGTTTATGTAAAATTTTCTGTGTAAGAATTACCATATAAATGCATAAATATTACTTAGAAAGGGTTTATAAATTGTAGAGACGATTAAATTGTTCACAGTGTAAATTGTTTTTGTGGCTCTGTAATGTATCGTATAAAAAAAAAGCCAACTTTATATGTTGTGCTCTTCGGATCTTTAATGGTCAAATACCCGCTGGATTAAGTTACTCACCATCTATGACAGGAGATCGAGAAAGTTGCCATTGACGATTTGGAAACAATTTTAAACACCATGGTTCAGATGAAAGAGCAAACACATTTTAATGACTATCAAAAGCACCAAGTTGTTTAACTGTCACGAAGAAATTCAATGCAATGTAAAAAGGGATATAAGGACTGTGATTCATGCCTTCACTTACAAGGGAACTACACGAACCTGTACCAGAGAACTCTTCATTTCACGCAAGCAGACCTTGGAAACGAAGGCATTGGGCGGTGCAGTAGCAGAAGTAAGGAGTAAATAAAATGTGGCGGCAAGCTGAAAGCAAAATCGCTAATAGCGGTCGCCAAAGAATTGTATTTCGAGCAGTCTTATTAAGCACAAAACCTTAATTTTCCAATTATGTGCCTCGAAATAATTTATAAGATGAGGTAAGGTTCCATGAATACTATTTTTATTTAAATTATAAAGCACCGTGATACATACACCATCACAAATGCAACATATCACATGACAGACTTGCCCTTGTTTCACTCGTGAATACATGACGTCATCCCTGGAGAATTTACAAAGATTAGTGAGTTAATTAATAAAATGAAATGATAAAATAAGGAAATGATTATTAATTACTGTACTGGATGGCAATTAGCTAATTTTAATAATCTATTTTTAAAACCTAAGGCCCGGATTCACAAAAGCGTCGTTAGCGACTTACCGACAACATTTCTTCGTTACAGCGTCTGACAGCAATTATTACTATTCATAAAGCTTGTCTCAAACGAAAACGTAGTTAATACTGTCGTTAAATAACAATAGGTCAGAGCTGTCATTATAGCGTCGTTGCAGAATGTTTAAAATGGCGGAAAGCTTGCACACGACGAAGAAAGACGTTGTATTCTCACTTTTTGATTATCGTGACGCAGCATTGATGAAATATCAGTAATCGAACATATTCGATAGTGTAGATTTTCTGGGGATGTGATTTTGCAATTGACCAAGAGGCCCAGTTGATATATAAATGGAAGAGCAAATTGGGCAACTTGTTCAATCATTCCTCCCTTCCCGGCCAAAAGGTATTGAGTTTCTAATCAATTTCTTTCTATTAAATGCTTCTTTATCATCATTTGGTATTTTCATAAAAATAATTTCACTTCTTGAGCACTTGATATTTTCTAGAAAGAGTTCTTAGATTCCGGTAATTTTTTCGCAGTCTTCAAGTGCAATTTCGAAGAAGTAAATTGTTGCTTTCGCTCTCGATCTTTCTTCATTTTCCTTACTTCCACTGTAGTCGGGATTCTTATTGACTGTTTTCAAGCAAACACAGATGTCATTTCTGTACTCCGGAAATCAGACTACTATTTTCTCGTTGTTACGTTTTCAGACACATTTTGTGAATTGCATTTAAGACAAATCTTAAAATTGATAAAATTACCAGCATCATTACAATACGACGACATTAGTAAAGACATTTTTGTGAATCCAGGCCTAAGTATGTTTAGAAACTTGGAAATGCATTCAATTGTTGTCTGCTGCTACTTCCATTGCTTTCATGTGAAGTGGTTTCATGCTTATCGTTGAGTGGTGGAGGAAGGAAGTTCCATCAAGGGCATTAATACACACACAAGGCTTTAACTATTGCTTTAACAATGGAGTCGTTGTACAGCTGCGTGTGCTCAAATTTTTTCGTTTACGCGGTTTATTTTAAAGGAAACAAATTTCATGATTTCTTATTTTGCAAGTATCAATAGTAGCTTTAGATGAGTATCTTTCAATTTGATGTGAATCTGTGAGGTTCGCTTGTTAGTTCTCATTTTTCTCTGCAATTAAAAACATGCTTTCTTTGGAGAGTCTAAATGTTGACCCTCTACCGAAGTCAGTCGTGGATCAGATGTATGATCTTATGTTGGCACAGTCTTTAGAAGCTATCGATGTCAGCAGTTTTGATATTACTCGATTAACAGTGAAGAGCCACATGGAATTAACATGAGCTGAAAACTGCTGAGATGCAACAGCCAATCAGACAGCCTTCCGTGCAATGATTCCAATATTGCATGACATGGCTTGCTTTGAAGGGAGGGGGGTATTTTTATCTCAAATAACCTGTAGATGGTTGTAAGTTTTTGAATCGATAATGATAATATTGTCTCTTGTACAAAGTTGAAGAAAAAGGGAAAGATAGTGCTAATTTCCACTTTCGTGAGGCAAATTTCTTAATAAAATATTATAATAAAGCTTGAAGGCTTCAGATTAATATATCCGTGAAGAACCTTACACATAAAAAAATTATACTAGTTTCAAATTTTTCCCTTAGAGTATTTTTTTTTTTTTCTTTAACATTTCTGCATATAGTTTTTATCCAGATATTTTGCTACTTTTAAGAAATCTTTAAAAAATTAAAAATTAATTAATTAAAATTTTTGTATCTAAAAAAAGGTATTAGAATATGAGTATGAACCAGAAATGGAAAAAGTTTATCAAACCAGTCTCGTGAAAGTATTTAAAAAGACAATTGAAAATGGATTCTTCCCATTCATTATTGTTGATGCTATAAACGACAAATGCAGTAAATTTGAAGAGATGTGGAGTTTTGCCAAACAGAATGGAATACAGGTAATACTAGCGAATGCACTTAAAAATTATATGAACAATTAAAAGTTAATACATTTAATATGAATAATGAATTGTCAGGTATAGGATACTTCTAATAAAAATTATGACTTGCTTAATGTAGTAACTTTTGATATATTTAAAAACATCATTTGAAATAATTATTTTAAAGACTTATTTCATTAATTGTATACAATATATACAGTACATGTATAAATCACAATAAGTGTGTTGTGTTTTAACAAGTCTCATCATTTAATTTTTCATTAAATAATAATACAGGTTTATATAGCTGAGTTAGACATGGATGCTACCGTATGCCATAAACGCAATACCCATGGCCGTTCTTTATCGGATATTACCAAAGTAAAGAATTCTTGAAAATAATTTGTAAGTACCGAAAATTATTGTTTTAGTTCATGCAGTTTCAAAATATATCATTTGCTATTATTTAGATCATTAAAAAATGGGAGCAAACTCCCCGGCATTATTTGCGGGTTGATATTCGTTCATTGTTACAAGACGCAGCCATTCCTGAGGTAAGAGATGATTTAAGATTTGGATTTTATCGAGATGTAAGGTATATAAGGTAATGTATAATAAGATGATACTTTCAAAAATAGATATTTTATCAAATGATTTTTTGTTAACTTTCTATTATGCAGTCATCCAGGACAGTTTGTAGAAATTGTTAAAGATATCATTACAACTGAATATAATATTTTTCTGAGAATAAAACTGAGATTAATGGTTTACCACTATTCCACTATGTGAAAAATTTTGGCCTAAAAATGTGTACCTAAATTTGTGGGACCTAAATTATACAAGAGGATGATGATAGTTCTGCAACGATTGGTGCGGGGTGGGGATGGGGGGTTAAACAGACTTTGGGCTTACGAAAATAGCGTACACTATACATCACAGTATACATTAATTTTACAGTATATACAATGTACAGTTCATTATACAGAACGTTATCGTATTTCACTTTTTATTTGAATTTTTCGTTGCCAAAAGCTAATACAGTATAATCCGCTTAATATGAAATTGAAGGGACCAAGATTTTCTTTCGTAATATCTGAAGATTGTATATACTGCGTATAAATTTTATGATATACATACCGGTATATTAAATTTGAAAAGATTATATCATAAAAAATCAAAATTTATTGAATAAATACGGTAACTCTTTTGCATGATTTGATATGGGTTGACCCATCAAATAAAATTAAAAAAAAAAAAAAAAAAATGGAAACCCTACACCCTTTTTATTCTCTGAGGGAGTTTATAATATACAGGGCGATTACAAAAGAACTTCACACTTTTAAAATTTTATTACATCAAAGCTGTTCAGAATATAGACACACCACATACGGATTCTTAAAGAAAACTCTTGAAGTTTATTGTGACACAGTTAAAGATGTTCAATCTGCTGCCCCCCGGCCGTGACATGGCATACATCAATGAGGTAGTCGAATTCGTCCCAAACCCACATTAACATGTCTCCATCAGTCTCACGTATCGCTACGGTAATCTGTTCTTTCAGCTCGTCTAGGTCATGGGGAAGGGGTAGG
>JAHWFO010024453.1:75449-149844 GCA_023313115.1 Rhysida immarginata | reverse complement strand
TTAATTATTATTTTATTTTTCATTTTTATTTAATAACTATTAGTTATTGTATTCCAGGGTTTTTGTGTCTCGTCCTTTTCTCTTATAAATATCCGTTCATCCTTCTTCTACAAGTTATAAATAATTTAAGTATAGTATTGTATCTCTTGTATTACTTAATACTTCTGAAATGTAATAATACTGATATAAATTAAAGTAACAAATTTAATCGGGTGAATTTTACACTTCCAGTATTAATCATTCATTTACTTTTAATTTTTTTTTTTTTTTTTCTACTTATTACAGCATTAAGTTATAGTATCAAGTTGTTAATTTCTTTTCGAACTGAATGAATCTGATGTACAGCTATTCCTGGTATATCATGGTAGAGATTCCTAGAAAATCTCTCGTATATGGAACAATGTTATTTGAAACTAAAAATTAGTACAAAGAATTAGTTGTATGAGGATTATTTCAATTTTATTTTTATTCGTGGCTAGAAAAAATTGTAATGTACATGTTATACGATGATAACATGTATTTAATTAGTTTTATCCTTATTCATAATTATTATTAAACCGCTTGAAGACATTTGTTTTAATAAGGGAAGAATTTCTAGGAATTGAATATGCATTAATTAAAGGGGGAAGTTAGGTTTAATTAAGATTAATCTCTATTAATCTTTATTCCATTTTATTTAAATTTGGAATAAATAAGAGAAAGATAGATTTACTTCTCGAATTCCTATAAGCTGAATATTCATTTGTGTTGAATATTTCTCAAGTTCCTAGTCCCTTTAGAAGTAGCTTCTGACCTTTTAATTCGAAGCTCTCTTCCCCACCATATTGCATAGAATGTCACTTTGCATAGAATGTTATCAGGGTTCTCCCCTGGCTTTTTGAAGGGGCCCTGCCACCAGGCTATTTTGGTGGCCACCCAGCTGAATACACGAAAAACTGCACAACACTGCATAATGTTTTGTTTTATATTTTGTACGCCCAGCTATTTTAACTTTCCATCCACTTGATAAAATTTTCTGGGGAGAAGACAGTATATTATACACCTAAAGAGAACCAATAGCCAATTTCTAAAATACAAATCTGACAGAGGGGTTTTCATTTCTAAAAAAAGCTGATGCCATTTTTTGAATAGGAAGTCAACTTTGAAATTTGCAATGGAAACCCCTATTTTTAATGGCGTTTTCAGATTGTACACAACATTAGAGAAATATTTTATTCTTGGTGTTTTTTCAATTGATCCAACTGTTTAGGAGATAGAGGCAGTGAAACTGTGGTGTGTTTGGATTTAATGAAAAGGTAAAAAACAATTTAAACAAAAACGAAGATTGACGATGCAGTTGAGCTATGGTTGGTTTGATACTTTGACTATTTCACTTGCGTGCAATGAGTTGGTGAAGGGAATGATACTGAGTTCAGAAAAATCTCTGTAGTATCGTTTACAGATGTTAATTGACCAAGAAGGACATGTGTTTGAACATATATTATAACATTATTGTACAACCATTGCTTTGCGTTTTGTAAAAATGTTATATTCAAATAAAAACATTGCTATCCATTTTATAATCCAGTGTGTTTAGGAACAATTTCAGTTTTTTGCATCTTCTTTAAATTCAAGCGTACTACACTTTCACTGCCTCTATCTCCTAAATGGTTAGATCATTGAAAAACCACTAAGAATAAAACATTTCTCAAATGTTGTATACAATCTGAAAATACCATTAAAAATAGGGGTTTCCATTGAACATTTCAAAGTTGACTTCTATATTCGAAAACGGCATCAGCTTTTTGGAAATGGAATATATAAAAATCCCTTCCCTAAAGAGTACTCTGTCAGATTTGTATTTTAGAAGTTGGCAATTGGTTCACTTTAGGTGAGATATCCTGTATATACAAGCTGTACCAAAAATACACAAAAATATCAAAACTAAGTTTACAAACTTTGAAGGTGGGTTCCTCACACTTAAACAAGAAACATAGTCCATATAAACATGTCCAAAAATCCTTAGATTTTGAGATATTAATGAAAGTTTATGTTATAACTCGCCTCAGAACTCATAACAAATATTTAAAATGGCCTCTACGTTCTTCTACACCTGCATGAACTCTTCGAGCCATTGACTGTCATACCCGTTCGAATACTCTCAGACGGTGCCAAATGGTTTTGGAGGCTTCCATGAGATATTAATGAAGCACCTCTGTGTTAGGAATGTCAGCTGTATAAACCAGTTGTTTTAGTTGCCCCCACAGATAAAAATCCACTATTACACAAGTGAAATGTTGAAGACAGACTAACCACAAGTGTACACAAATGACAAATGCCTTACCTAGTTGGTTACAAAATTCTCCTGATGGATTTACCCCCCTCCCTTAAAAGTGGGTTTTAAGAACACAAAAAGAAAAAAAATTTGTTTTCATATTTTTGTTTTTGAAAAAGTGACAGCTTTTTTTTTTAGTTGTTGTTTACTTTAACAGCTATGGTTGTAGAAATCAAGATTTTAAATAATTATAAGGTTTAACAAGGTAGTCTTAAGGTTTATTGCTTTATCAACATTTAAAAATACGCATACAGGTTATTATCACAAATATTTCATATCATGCTATTTATATGATTCATGTTTAATTCCTATAAACTTTGTCTCAAGTATTATTACTTTAAATTTTACTTAAATTTCATTGGCATTAAGCGAAGCAATGATTAATATAGTTTTTTTCTTATTTTGTCAGGATTATTTATTTGCCAAGTTATTTATTGTTTCTTGTAGTTTAAAATGTTTCTTGCAGTTTACTTTTCTGATTTTATTTCTTCTGTCCTAAAAAATAAATCATGCCTGTATAGGATAACTATAAAAGAAATGGACAATTTCCATGTTTTATAGAAGACAAACTGTTAAACATGTAGCACACGATAAGTGCAGTTGCATAGAGTTGGGAAAAAGTTTTCAACTTCAGCTATTTGTGACATGAGCATTACTTGAGCATCCATTGGTTGCTGTCATATAGCGGCATTTTAGAGCATGAGAAGATAAACCCCCACCGAAAAAGGCACTCCATTCACAATTGGAGCAAAAATGTCAGTACTCTGGCTGTTTATGCAGATGGAAAGGAAAATGCCTGTGATTACCATATTGCTATTTACTGTGTAACAGTTTTCACACATAACAATTTTTTATGCCATCAGAAAAAGAAATCTGCAAAAAATTTATATCAATACAGTCGAACCCGAATAACTCAAACTCTGATAACTCAAATTCCCGGTTAACTCAAACGATATTCTAAGTCCCATCCCCCAGAGCATTTAATTCAATAGAAAATTCACTCATTAACTCAAACAAATTTTTAATTAATCCCGGTTAACTCAAAGTAATTTTGAGTTAGTGAATAGGTATTCCTAAATTTAAGGAAAACCTATCTTAAAAAAACAAGCTTTGCCTATTGAACCTTTATTTCATTTTTACGTCCACATGGCAAAGAAAACTATGCAGGAATCTTTCGCAGTCGCCGGCAGCCATTGTGAAAATCAAACATTAGCCAGAACACAAAATTGCGAATCGAACTTGTTGATTGCGATCGTTTAATGAGAGAATATTTAGACGTAGTAATTGATGACGATTGCATGTTTACGAGGAAGTGAAAACATTTTTTAGAGGAAGTGTTCATGTTGACCATAAAGTTCATTGCATGAATGATCGCAAACGAGTTTTTAGAAGCAGTCACACTTCCAATTGGCCGTCGCCATTTTGATTTCGAAACTTCACTGTCTCATTGCTTTGTCGATGTAAAAGTAATGGAAATTCGAGAAAAAAGGTGAATTCTCTGTAAAGTTTAAAATATAAAATCTTTATACATATATCATAAATGTCATTAGATGAAAAATAAATGGGCAGAAATTGCCAAGAGATGCCTTTTGAAACTTTTTACAAACCGAAAGTAGAATTTGGAAGCCATAACAGCATTGGAATTGATTTTGTATTGAAACGGACCGTATTTTACTGGGTCTGTATTGTATTTGTATATGGATCTCATTAAAACTAATCAAATTCATAGAAATGTTGTATCATGTAATCTGTGTAGTGTTCATGTAGCCTCGTTTTCGACTTACTGGTTAACTCCAAAACTTAATAAGTCAAAAATTTTTTGTGGTCCCCTGACGATTTGAGTTATCAGGGTTCGACTGTAATAGTCTATTTTCTACAAAGCATTAAAAATGTTAATTTTTTCTGCAGGAACCTTTTCTATACTTGTTCAGTATGTGTGTTTTGTGAATTGTAAGTAATACTCAAGATTTATAGTAGAACAACATTTATTTGTGTTGATTATATCAAATAACAACAATTAAAAAAACAACAACATTATGTAAAGGCTGAAATAAATTTAAATAATTTCTTCTTAAAACATGGACTCTTTGTTGGAAGGTTCTAGTTTGTATGAAAGTTTAAAATATCTTTCACTTTGTGCCATCACAGTTTATCAACTGTCATTTCACCAGTGCTTGAAATCAGCCATCTGTCTTGTTTAAAATCAAATACTGTGCCCCGTTTGTGCTCGTTGCTTAAAATGAAAATCGCAAAATCGCTCAGGTTCCTTAATATTAGCATGTATCATTATTCTAATATAGCAGATAATGTGTTTCTGATACCATTGTTCATGGCTGCTTATCAGTTAAAGATGAACTCTACGTGCTTCTACACCTTGAGCCACAATGATGCCTTATATTCTTACAGTAACTTTAAGTGGCACTAGTTAATGTTGTCATAGGCGTAATTTTGAATAGTTGCTATAGAAATTTTACGTGTATTTTGGCAGCATAAAGTATGTTAACTGCTAATGCGTATACCTTACTAACCAAAAAAAGTGCAAATCTTTGCAACAGAAACATTTACCTTTTAACATTTACAAGGTGACGGAAAAAATCTAGCACATTATGAAAAGATGATTTCTCAAGAAGTTTTGAGAATAGCACAACAAGGTTTTTGTAGAAATGATTAGAATGACATTGGATTTGTTATGAAATCAAAAAATTTATTGCTCGTTTTAATTAACATATTTCATAGCAGGTGGTGTCATACCCAAACTAGTATAGGAGAGAGGGTAAGAGATGCAGGTTGAATGCATCTAGCATTGAAAATGTTATTTGTCAGTATGTTGTCATTACCAGATAAATCGCTTTTAATCAAACTGTTCTATTGCAACAATGAATGTGTGAGTGTTAGATTGAGAGCATTCTATTCTGCAAATGGTAACACATTTGGAGCATGACACTTTCCACAGGTATGGCCTCCTTTCAACTGACATGACACCTTGCGATTCTTATTTGTGGGTACTTAAGATCACAAATGTACAGAAATTACCCCACTACATTGGCTATGCTGAAAGACGCCATTTGACATCATGGTTCAGCAATACCACCAGATAGGCTCTTTAATGCAGTTCATGTTTTTTTGCGTCTGTAGGCAGTGCTGGTGAAAAACAGCAGTCACATTGAACACTTGCTATGAGTTATCCGTTTCCACAGTTGGCACTTTGCAGTTCTATCTGGTGGTGAAATATTTAACTAAAGTATTTTGATTTCATAACAAACGTTATGTCTTTCTGATCTTTTATACCCAAATCATGTTCCGCCACTCTTAAAACTCCGTGAGATATTGCCTTTTCAAAATATGCTAGACTTTTGGATCACCCGGTATATCAGTGTCTGTCAAACATTTTTACCTTATGGCAGACTGAGTGAGGAGAATTTATTTTGAGGCACACCAAATACAAATTCCAACAAAATAAAATATACTAATTTATTTCAATTCGAATCCAGATAATTTTTACAAAATTTACAAGAATCATTTATATCAGAAAATTTACAAAATTTAAATTTACTTTACAATACTTTACAATATTACAAATTCTTTCTATATTTTACCTATTTTTAAAAAATTTTTGGGGCCCACATGGAATCTCTTGCTAGAATCTGCCACGGCACATTGTTTGGCAGGCACTGATGTATATCAAATATGGAAATTAAAACATTGAGCACTATAAGGATAATGAACGTGAAACAAGTATCTATTTGAAGCAATTTACTTTTTTTTAATGTGATATTATATAATCCTCATCTAATGAAAATCCTTAAAGGAAAAACTAATCTCTCCCATGATAGAGAGAGTTCCACGAAATTATAAGTGATGTGATTTATCCCTTATACATGAGTATAAATGAAAGTTTTTACTTTACTCCTGAGGTAGTTTTAAGTGTTGGTTTATATCTTTTCAAATCTAACAGTGAGATTAACTATTACTTTTCGTTTTGTATTGATTACCTTGAATATTTTTGTTTTTTAATTATATGACTGAGTATAATAAATTATATTATATGCGTACCTTTCACAAATTACATTGCTGAAAAGCTGATGTATTCCAAAAAAGAAAAAGCTTCTGGACAGAGCAAGTAACTAGTAGCACTATACTATAAAATGAATTGAGTTGAAAACTGTTGCATTAACAAAGTACCATAAACATAAGCTATTGTTGTATATTTAATATTTAAAATACTTAAAAATTTTACAAAACACAAACCTATTTGATTTAGAAAAGAAACAAATCGATTAACATTTCAACACGCAACTTTTGTGCTGTAGTTTCTAATGAATTGATGCTTTGCAGTATAACATGATTATGGGTTGGAACCAACTGATTTTGACTATATTTCTTACCTTCTTCCGGCTTAAGCTACAAGAAGAGGGGTCATCACACCCCTTTTTAAACATGCACGTGATGACATTAAAAATGTTCTGATTGGTTGGACAGGCAGACACTGGTAACATTTGATAAACGAAGAGATGATGACAATTATTTTACCGTATGTAAAATGTAGCCAGCATTTATTTGTCCAAACAATCAGAATGTTTTTGTAATGCCATCACATATATTTATAAAAGTGGTGCCACAGCCTCTCTTCTTGTAACTTAACCCAGAAGACGGTAGGAGATAAATAGGAGGTATTCACTGTAGATACCGGAATGTTCAAGAAAATACCAGTGAGACAAAAGAAAAGTACTTTCCAAAAATTTATTAATGAATTCATTGTCCACGCAGTCTTCATCAGTGTCTATGATGAAAACAAAAACTGGAAATATATAGGAAGCATGTAAACTGAATAGCCAATTAGGTATCGGTGTTTGACTTATTTATTGCCCTTGGAGGTGGGGTTTTAAACAAGTTGAAAATATTGGTCCAATCCATGATGTTCATTGATCCTTTTTACTTACTTGAACAGTAGTTTATCTGGAGGGGTATTTTTTTTTTTGTTCTTATATTCGAGAAAGTTCTGCATACATTGGTTTCCAGATAGCTATTGTATTTGTTAATATTAGGCCTATGTTTGTAGAATGTGATCTGGAAATGCCAAATTGGTACCGTATCTATCAAAATTGAAAAGCACTCTCCTCCCTCTTTAATTAAATATGTAATGATTTTGAAAAATGAATATTGAAATGTGCATTCATTGCCCACTTAATAATTTTTCTTTTGTCTCACTAGTGTTTTGTGGGAAATAAACGCAAAACTAGTTTCCATACAATATAATCTTGTTAAACTGCAAAATCTCAATTGTTTTAGTTACAAAATCTTTTGTAGAGTTAAGCTATTTATATATCCAAAGTAAGTTATTCTTAGATTGATATTTTGCTGTTATTTTCTGCCATCTACAATGGCTACTGTTTTTCCAAAGTACCATTTCAAGGTGCCAAGTTAGGTATTGTTCAACATTGGTGCAAGTAAATCATAAAGGAGTAGAAAATTTAACAATATATAAAGTTTTAATTTTAAAATGCGTTTCACGTGTAGTTCAAAAACACTAAAAAGATTGCCTGCCCTATGGTGATATAAACTTGCAGCAGATTAATACCGGTAGTTTCACTCCCCGAACTCTGTGCTTCTTAAAAACACATATACTGGACAAGAAAAGCATTAACTTGTTTCAAACATACTTATCCTATCTCAGAATTTTTCATCTAAGGTTTTTAAAAATTATTCAAAAATGGCATTGATTTGGTGCAAAAAATTAAAAAAAATGTTAGCTTAAAAAAAAGTGAAATTTTGGTTTCATTTGATTTTGTGGCTCTGTTCCCAAACATCCCCATTGGAGATGGTTCAGTCTCTCTTCAGACACAATAGGCTAGAAAGTGTTACTAATGAATATTAAGGATATTCAAGTTATCCACAATAATGTTTTTCGTTTTTGTCAGATTTTCTACAAGATGAACTTAGCACTTTATTTATTTTATTGATTGTAATCCAATACGTCCATCCAGGACCTGTATGGCCTGAGGCCGACAAGTTGGGTCCCTGGATGAACGACTGCTGTATGATGGTCACAGCGGCCGGAGGGGGGGGGGGAGGTGAAGATTGTGGATCACGGATGGTCACCCATCCAGTGACTAGCCATACCTGATGTTGCTTAACTTCTGAAGTTGAGTTTCAGTGAAAGCCCACCAGGCCACGGCCTCCCCCTGTTTTTAGGATGGGGATTTGTCTGAGCCTGTTTTTAGCCTATTTATTTGGTGACTTAAGATACGTGATTCAGCTTCTTATTTCACTGCAGCCTAGTAGCAATAAATGGATGATGCTTTTGCTTTGTTTTGCATAAATACAGAGTGTCTCAAATTGATGTATGCACTCTTTGAAACATTATAGCTCAGCAACGAAATGAGATACAAATATAAGGTTTGTTGTGTATGATCTAGACGGCGCTTGAAGAGCATAGCAACACGTTCATTGTTGTTCATTTGTTTATAAACCAAAATGATGGTGAGACTTTCATTTGATGAACATAAGTGGATACTGAAGGATACTGATGATATTGAAAAGTGGAGAATGTTGTTGAGGTTCAACGACGTTGGAGGGTTGAATTTGGTACACCAATGCCAACAAGGGGCTCCACCTCAACTTTCATGTCGATGTGAGAACTTTCATTGATCACACATTCAATCACAGATGGATAGGACGAAGAGGAAGTGCTACGGAGTTCCTGCCTCGATCTCCCGATTTAATCCCTCTCGACTTCTATCTTTGGAGAACTTTAAAGAACACTGTGTACGCCACAAACCCACAAACACTGACGGAATTAAGAGATCAGATTGAACATTCCATCAATGATATTCCATTAGCTACAATCCAGTCGGTATGTTGCTCTGTTCAATATCTGTTTTGGGAGTGTACTGTGGCAGAAGGTGGACATTTTGAACATGACAGGCTTAAGGTATTTAAGGAATAAAATACAACAAATCTTATATTTCTATCTCATTTCGTTGCAGAGTTATACGTTTCAAAGAGTCTATACATCAATTTGGGACATTCTGTAAGTCCAACTTGAAGACTTCATCCAACATTTGAATAATTGCATGGAATCTATAAAATTTACTATTCAAAATCAAAAGTATAGGAAAAAGCCCTTGATGTGTGCATTTATAGAAGGTTGTCCAGTAGCCTCTTGCCGTATTTACCCGTCACCCTTGTATACTCAACACCTCTGTATATCCCGCAAAATTCCAATTTTATGTAAAAAAAAAAATTCTTGAAAACTCTGCACCCCTGTATACCCTGGGGGTATCCAATATAGAGGACTAAAAAACTTCAGGATATCGTTTAAAGTAGAAGATTATTAAATATAATTAATTATTTCAAACACTAAACTCAATTAAAATTCATAAAAGTTTTATTAGCAGTATAAAAACTTACAACGTGATTTCCAACATGAAATCGAATTTCTCGGAAATATTAAAGAATGTTCAGCATCTCATGCATGTAAAAAATAAACTGTAAACCCGCAACTTTGTATAACCCGTGGGGTATATTCGTGAAAATACAGTATATATTCTGGCAGGCTCAAACAGTTGTTGCATCTTCTCCATTTATTTTATAGATGGATCCATTTATTTCTCACTATCAGATAAATTTTATAAAAAAGGGGAAATTCATGCTATCAAATGAATGAATACAGTCAGTTTTTTTGTACTTATCTTCATTTGGCCTTAAAAAATGTCAGTACCCGTTGGATAACCATAAAGAGTGCAGTGCATCAAATTACAGCAGATCTTAATCAGGGATCTTCTCAAATGATCTCTGAATGCACTGTTCGCCGTACACTGCATCTTATGGGATATGGAAGCCAAAGGCCTGTTCAAACACCTTTGCTGTTTGGAGTTAACAAGATAAAATGTCAAACTTTATACAAAAACTTGGGTATTTTTGAGATTTGATAAGTCTTATTTAGGACAGTCAAAGAGAAACATCAATATTAATACAGTCTGGTGCAAAATGATAAGATCAGGTGATAAAATCCATTTATTGAATCACATAATATTTTCATATGATAATAATAGTTAGTAACAAGTATTTTTTTTATTTTATTTTATTTTATTTTATTTTATTTTATTTTATTTATTAGTACTGGTAATCCAATACGTCCATCCAGGGCCTGATGTGAAATAATATAGGAAAAATAAATACTTTAAATACAAGTGGGGTTTCTCATTATTCTATGGTGCAAAATGATAAGGCCATGTGGTTGACAGTAGATTTATTGACACCCTTTCATGAGTAAAGATTTATTGACACCCCTTCATGAGTAAAGTGTACCCAAGCCTCTGGTTTTGCATATTTCCATTCCGTACAATTATCTTATTTCAACATTGCATTCAAAACAGTAGTAGTTATCTGTAAAACCATGCCTAAAGGAAAACTTCTGTCTCCTGCAGAACAAAGTGCAATTGTTGCATATCATGATTGTGGTTTGTCATCTAGAGAAATTGGAAGCAAGATAAACAGATCTAAGACTGTAGTGAATAATTTCCTTAAGCAAAGAGGGAAGTATGGTACTAAAAAAAAAACAAGTGGATGATCTAAGAAACTAACCCCACGCCAAGAAAGAATGATTATCTGGAAAGCAAGTACGCAAGGAAAATGTGCAAAAGCAGAGATGCAGTCAGGTATATCTGTTTGGACCATTCGAAAGACTTTACATTCATCAAACATCTTGAAATACATGAAGCCCAAGCCGATGACACCATTGAAACAACATCACAAAGATGCTCGAGTTCACTTCGCCGAAGAACTTGTTATGAATCATACAGATTGGTCCAAAGTCATCTTTAGTGACGAGAAAAAATTCAGTATGGATGGAGCAGATGGCATACACTCGTACTGGCATGATATCAGAAAAGGGCCCGTGTATTTTTCCAAGTGTCAACAAGGTGGTGGTTCACTGATGGTTTGGCCTGGGTTTGCAGCAGGTGGAAAGCTAAAACTGGCATTTCTGGAAGGTCGACAGAATAGCTGTAGCTACATTAATACACTACAAAACTATCTCCTCCCAGATGCAGCTGGAATTGCTGGAGAAAACTACATTTTTCAGCAAGATAATGAGTCTATCCACACTGCACCTGACACGGAGACGTGGTTTACGGACAATGGCATTACTGTTCTGGATTGGCCAGCCATTAGCCTGGACTTAAATCCACTGGAAAACATCTGGGGAATCGTGGTTTGCCGTATTTATCGAAAAGATGGCCAAATTATTCATTTCGACAATAGACAGAAGTTGAAGGATGCTATCCAGCAAGCATGGGACAAATTTTTGCAAGAAGAACTTAAAAAACTGAGTCCATGACTGGACATTGCATTGACGTCCTTAAAACAAAAGGAGGCATGATATCAGAATAAAAGAGTGTTAATTTTAGATACAGATTACATTGTTCTTAATGGGCTTTACTTTTGCACCTCACTATAAAGAGAAAAAGTACTTCTCATGCTACAATTATGCTTATGTCGTTGTTTATGTTTTATTATCCCTGTATGTGTTCAATGATATGCTTGATAGTAAACACTACTATCATGTAAACATATTATATGATTCAATAAATGGAATCATTTTATCACCTGGCCTTATCATTTTGCGCTGGACTGTAGGTGGCCAATTTTAAATTTGGACGTTTCCAACACTTTATGGAAATAGGCCATGTTTGCACACAAAAAAGATATCAGATTAAAATTATTATTAGATGCATTTATGAGTTTAGCTGTTAAAATAAAGGCTCTAATTGTCTTCTAAATTTGGATCAAAGTCCTAATTAAGTGATCTCCACTGTTTAACCTTATTTAGCAAATGACAGCAATTTTCCTTAATGGAGAGGATAGTTGCAGCTGATTCATTCTTCTTTCAGTTATATCCTATTTTCTTGTTTTTTTGGTTTTTTTTCCTGTGTCATTCTTTGCTGAATGATAACAGGAATGCGCACCTAAAGTGATATCCGATATGTTTATGGGTAAAATGGTTTTTCCCCTTTGGTTTCTCTTCCTACTTTAAAGATTATATAGGGTGTTTTTGAAAGGTCTGTACAAATTTTCAGGATATGTTCCAGGGAGCAAAACAAGCAGAAGATGTCATATGAACATGGGGTCGAAAACACTTCTTTCTAGAGTTATAATGGTTTGAAGGTGCCCTGCAGTAGACGGTGATGAGGAAAAAGAGTAAGATTCTTGAGTAATATGTTGCGAGAAGGCAGTCCTTTCCCCATCGACAAGCAACAACTGAGCCATGTTCCAACCCCCTCGCCGCTCAAGCCAATGCCGACGAAGAAGACAATGCGGATTGTACCCACCCTGACTACATTCTGATAAAAACAACAGTGCAAAAAAAATAGGAAAAATTCGAAAAAATTAGGTTACTAATCACGCGATCAACTCAAAACTAATGGCAGAACCTCCTACGAAATTAATGTTGAAGCTTATAGGAGTTGCAAACGGTGTGATTTATTTCTACGGTATAAGAAGACATTAGATTCCAAGGAAGCCTATGCACGTAGCCACATGGCTTGATGAACCTGTTGGAAAATACCCAATATATGACAGATGATGTCGCAGCCATCTAAGATCTGCTGATGAAGAGTTGGCACATCTGGTATTGGGGCAGAATAAAAACAAGATGTTGAAGAGGGCACAGTTTTCTTCAGGCATTTCTTGAATTTTCGTTTACTCTTCTACTTCAGGATACCTTTAAACCGTTATTACTCTAGAAAGAAGCATTTTCGGCCCCATGTTCATATTACATTTTCTACTTGTTTTGATCTGGGAAAGTTTGAACAGACCATTCAGAAACACCTTGTATAGTATAAAAACTGCTAACCATTTTATGTTATTAAAGCTTATATCGTTTAATTTATTGTAGAGTTTGCTAAGAATTCATGAAGTTTATTTTTTTTTTTTTTACCACTTGTAAAGAATTTATAAAATTTATTGTTATCACCAGCTTAAACCTGTTTTTAATTTTGTATGTCCATTAGTATTGCAAATTCAGAACTTTAGACAGTGTATTATTTTGAAATTATAGATCGTAAATTATTTTATTTTAGTGCTTTTAAATAAGATCGTTATTTATAATTTTTTCTTTTATTTCCCAGCAAAATTTTTAGAATTATTTAAAAAAATATATTTTTTTAAAAAATTGTGCTGGTGACTTTGAAATATCCCTGTCTAGGAAACCATGTGAATTCCAGACAAGCATGGGAACAGATGTGGAACTCCATGTGCAAACAGCCCTCCTCCTGGATGCTTCCACCAGTCGCCAATGTTTACATAATATTAAAATATAATATACAAGTTTAATTTAAAAATTAGTTGATGTAAATTTACATTTACAGGTGGATGTAAATTTATATCATGAACTGTATATTTAAAACTTTTCAATTGCTTTGCTTCGATTATAGTATATTTAAGTAAACTTTTTACTGTTGTTAAGCACTGACTGTGATAATATTATTTTAATGCTTAAAGCTATTTATTGAAGTTTATCATTGGAAGTGAATTTACTTTGAACATTTTAGCGTTATTGATATTGAGATAAACTCAATTATTTTTATCATGTATTAAAAAGCGAAGCTTATTTTATTTAGTTTTTCCCATCAATTGAGAGATGTAAAAACTTGGTTTTTAAAATCTCTTCAAACTTTTCGTAAACAAAACCATGAAGCAGTTTATTGAATGGCAGTTAATTGAAGTTGATGCTTGATTGCTGAAGACACAATTAAAGATTATTTATTTAAATAAATAATCTTTCATTGCTTGTCATAATTATTCTTTTTTAACTGACATATAATCAATGCAAAACTTAAATACTGTCTGATAAAGTAATTGATAGATTTCCATCGGCTATAATAATTTTTCGTTAAATCGAAGTTATCTACCAAATATATCGGATAATCCACTAATATTTTGCAAGTGAGTTTGTTACGCTATTTTTATAGTGAGAATAATTTTTGGTGTATATAATTTTTTTTTTCACACATTTTTGTTTTGTAGGCTCTTTGTTGGCTTCATGATATTGTATGTCTAATGTAAGCCAAGCATATTTATTAATATATGATTGGATACAGAAATATGATATAATTGTACAAATGTGTTCTGATGGCCACTTTGTGATTATATCATTAAATTAGCAGTGCTTTTGTTTACTTAGAAGGAATGAGTAATTTTGAGAAAAGAAATGTATTTTTTTATATTTCTTTTCATAATTTGTTTATATTTCATTATGTACGAGTAAAGATCCAGAGCTGTTATTTAAGAGTTGTTTTGATTTTATTTTATTTTTTAAACGGAAATATAAATTTAACAGTACAGTAACTAATATGTTTAATGTATACGTTATTGTTTTGTGACGTTTCATTATTGTATAGTTGCTGAGTAATTATACAATTATTCGTTCGTAGTTAATTTTTTTTTTTGACTTGAACGTATCATAGATTTCAAGATGTTAACTAAAGAGATGAATGTTTATTTTCCCACAATGTATTGTAACTTGTTTTATTTGTCTTTCATTTAAACTAGAACACATTAATATGTGCTCTGTGGTTTACTTCATGATTATTGTTATAGAGGCAGCTATTGAATTTTCATAGCCTGTTAAGAGTATTGTTAATAAATCTAGTTTGTTCTTGGATATCAATCTTGCTTGGTTTTTATTAATGACAAAACTTTTTTACAATATAAATTCATTTAGGGTAATTTATGTTGTAAAAAAAAGTTTTTTCATGTCCTTAATACAGTCGTGTCTGTTTATTTTTATTTGTATCTTATACAAAACTTTGTGTATTCACCGATTACATTTCCATTGTTTTTCTCCTTATCTTTTCTTAATTCATACAATGACAGTTAGAATTAACATGGATAAATTCAATGGAAAACAACAGTTAATTAAAAATAGTTTTCGGAATAGCTTTGTTTTGGGGCAAACCAAGCAAATTTTAAAACTATGATCCATATCTACCCTGTATGGTATATGCCATCGCTGAAATGATCAGCCATTAGGATGCATATTTCAAAAATTTTTAAACTGCTCTATTTACAGTGTTAAGCTTTTTATTGCCCACTGGTGATCAATAATTTATTAAGTGAGATTAAAAATAAAGGTACATATTATAAACCTGTGAATTTTTTTTTCCTGGTTGAAGAATGTGTGAACTTCCATCATAAAGAAGAATCCATAATTACAGGGTGATCAGAAAGTATCTCCCTCCTGAAAAAAAGATTTATTAAAACAAAAATATAGGTTAGATAGATGCATGCAATTTTGCTAGTATGTTCTTTATCACTCAATAAACTTCAACATGTGCCCCTTTCATTGCTCGGAGAACATCCAGGTGATTTTTAATTTCTTGCCAAGTATTCATTGGCATGTCTCCTGTTACTAATATGATCACATATGTTATTCTCACCCGCTACATGTATGCACAGGGGATTTGTGTAGAAAACCAACAGAAAAAAGCAAAGGGAGGAACGTTCAAGGAATATGAATGCCATTGTATATAATTATCTCTTGAAATGTTGAATTTAGGAATGCAAATACAGATAATCCCCTGTGTGGTTGCGCACCTTCCTGTTGGTAAATTACCTATAGCTGGTATTCTTCTACTTGGCGTAGCCTTAACACTCCAGGAGCCATTTCGACACGGCTGATGTTAGTGCCACCTACAGCACTTTGGCTCTTAATGTACCATCCATTAAAGGGACTTTCCGAGATCAAGAACATAATACAAAAAACTGTATATATCTATCTAACATAGTTTGTGTTTTTATTAAATTTCTTTATCGGTGAGAGACTTTTTGTCCCGTACTTTAATTATAGAGATTTTGTATAAGAATTGTGTCTCAATTTTCATAGCTTTTCCATAGCATTTAAAAACAAAACAAAACAAACAAAAAAAAAACGGTTCTGTTTATTATATCTGTTTATGATTTTCATTTCATCAGATGAGATAACCAAATAAGCCTCTGCAGTTTAGGATAACTAAACTGGTTATCATTCTTCAGATAGCAGTGTTCCATCTGTGAATATTTGTGATTATCAACATTATGCCATTATAATAACTGTATATGTTGAAGATGCAAGATTTGATTTTAGCTTATTCAGAGGTATCCATATATGTGATGATGCATACCTTTATCTAACTCACTAAACTACTATTGAGCATATGTGAGTGCTATATTCTAAGCACGGTAAATGGGGTGATATGACAAATAGAAATATGCATAGATGATGGATTATCTCAGAGAATCGGTACACATTGGCTATAATTGACTCTACCATTTAAATGTTTAGTTTAAACTGTGATATATATACTTCTTTAAAAATATAATTGATTTACTTTTAATTAAATTGATTTTAATTATTAATATGATGACCTAAATCGTGTCTAAAATTTGTAAGAGTGTCAAATAAATTTTATTTTCACCCATATGGCTTATAAATTGCAAAGAAATTCACCTAATTCCCTGCAGATTAAAAGGATTGATAGGTTATGCATGAATGATTTTGACTCTGGTAAAAACCATGTTAATCTACAAAAAAATAATATATTAGCTGATTTGTGGAAGGAAAATGTCTCTGAGCTATCTCTTAAACCTTATCCTCTCTGTCGCCGAGAGAGCTGGGGAACATACTTCAGTAGATCTCGATATCCTCGGGTTACGGGCTTGAATCCTGCTGCAGTATGGACGTTTGTGTTTGTCCTTTATTAACCATGCAAAAGACAACGGCAAACCACTGCATTAATTATTTCTTGATCAGCAGTAATATTTTCTATTGATGAAAACCACCTAAAGGGAAAAAACACATAAACAGAGAAAGCTGAAGATGAGAGTTAATAGCTAATCTTGATATTCTCTGCCTTATTTCCAAGTTATTTTGAGACAAATAACTTTATAGAGTGCTTTTGATTGTCTGGAAGAGTTGAATGCCAGAGTTCAATATAATCACATACAATAAAACTAATATAAGTTCATCTTAATATATATACCAAGGGGTTTATTTCTTTAGTGAGAAAGAAAACTTGCTTGGAAATGGTTGAAATTTAAAAACCACTATTACATAATACTTTATATCAAATATTCTTGTATATAAAGCAATTCCACAGTTTTGTGTGGGTAATCATTGGAGAAACGCAGGAGAAATATGCACTAAAATTCAATTTCTTTGTGCTGTATATAAGTATGAAGAAATGTCTATATGGGTGAAAGACTGATAGTTTATTTCATAGAAACTAAAAATAACTTGCTTTAATTTGCCTTTTGCTAATGTAGAAAAGGAACAGTAATGTTATAAAAGAGGTATGTTTGTTGGCTATTATTTATTTTGAAAAATTATTCCTTTACATAAAACTTTTTAAAAATTTATTCCTATAACCCTTAACCAGTACTTAAGAAATATATTTGCAGAAATATATATTTATATAGAAGAGCAATTTTGCATTTTAAAAATTTATTTATATGATTTCTTTGAAATCCATTGCCATAAGTTAGAAGATAAGGCCTCTTTTGAATAACGTCCACATTTTGATGTATTGATTGATATGTTTGAACTGTTATTCTTAGTAGAATTCCACACAATTGATCTTCATGTTTTGGTAGCCTCTTTAAGTATTTCACTTGCAGTTTAACTAAACATGAAAGCGTTGGCTTCCGTCTCTAGGGTTTGGTGCTGAGTCGCTGGGAAAAAATGGAGACCACCGACGAGAAACTGGGTAAGTAGATGAACCCTGATTAAAAGAATGATTTATTTGTAAGTTAAGATAAAAATTGATGGGGGATCTGATCCGCAAGTAAATTTCACTGGAAAGATAACCAATATCAGGGGTTAAAAATATTTCATAAAGCAAGATAGCTTCTGTGTATAGCAGTAAATGCTTGCAGATAATCTGTCCATATGTTTTGAAAATGAAAGAGGCCTACATTGTTTTTTTTTCAGATGTTTTGTTTTCTGCATTATGTTTTCTAAAAATTTTATAGCTCATGATGTTAGATTCAGGATTTGGTTAATGTCTATGAAATTATTATTTGTAATACTCATTGAATTGAAATAGTGTAAGGATGTAAATAGAGAGATCAAGGAAATATCGAAAAAAATGAGGAAATAGTACAATAGAACTCCAATTATGCAGATTGTTTAACTTGGAAGTTTCATTTGTTGATGGTCATAAGAAATTCACTCAAATTCAAACAGAGATGAAACAATAAAATGAGAAAATCAGTTTATCTCAAAAATTTCCTTAAGAGGTTGCAGTGTTTCTAAGAGATACATTCCTTCTGTTTTCCAATGCAAACTTTGAAGAAGAAATCATAGAAATATATTTTCTTTAGATAGTTAATATTCATAGTTCATTGAATAAATAAAAGCCATAGATGGTAATAACAAGAAATTAATAATCTCCCCATGGACAGTATAGGAAAGTGGTGGAAGCCCTAAGTTCAAATACACGTAGATCACTTGGTTCCCTCTAACTCCCACCCCTATAACTCCGAGCCCAGTGAGCCAATCGAAACCAAACTAAATAGTGAAGTAGGACATGCCTATGGTAAGCTAAGTTCCGAGTTTCAACCTTCTACGTCGAAATTACTTTGGAAGAACCATTTTCATTGATATATTTATAAGAACTTTAAATTTTACTGAGTAATCAAAATTGATTCTTGATATAGTTGAAATAGGATATTAGTATGCTTTGAAATTAATTCTGATACTAAATTAGAACGGGGAAATATGAAGGGGACCGACAGACGGGTATTGTGAAACCAGTAAAACTAATAAACTCTACTAATAAACTCGGGGTATGCATTCTCTTCTTCAATTTATGCAATGTCCCTATCATATATGTTTCTAGCCCTTTTTGGTATAACAAAGAAGAAACTTAAACTAAATCTCACCAGCTTAATTTCCTGGTGAATGGCAAATATCTTCACACGGTATATATCAGAAACATACTAAATAGAACATCTAACATTTTCATCTTATTACTACTTAGTGTCATCAAGAGCTAAATACATTCAGTCAAATAAAAACCGGGAACTTTTCATTTAAAAAAATGTATGGAAAAAAAGGTGGTGAATCTTGAGATAAAATACGTGTAAAAATTATTAAAAAAAAAAATGCTTTCTGTAAGACTGCACCAATACACTTAATTGACATGTAGAATTTTGACACCATCTGTTAACCAGTTTGTTTATAGCTTTGGGTTTGTTAGTTGATCTCAAATATGCTATGTGTTTTTTGAAATGGATAATAATAATTTAACAAAGAATTTGCCTCAAATTTTGTATTGCTAATGAAATTTCATTGTGCTAAAGCATTGGAAAAGCCCAGATTTGTGGAAGAACATATTTTAGATTTTGCACCACGGTAATGCATTCTCACATATCAATCCTTGTACGCGGATTTTTGACCCAACTCTCAACCAATGTCTCTAGATACGAACTCATATGACCTTTTCCAGTACCCCAAACACAAATGACCATTTAATGCAAGATGTTTTGAGTCCATAAAACAAAATTCGCAGAATGTGCTAAAGGCCATACCGGAAAGTATCTCTAAGAAGCGTTTCGACAACTAAATTTTGATTTCAAATGGGGCCTATTTTGAAGACTGTGAATGATTACCCCAATATTTTATGTTTTATTGAATAATTTCTGGTGTTTATTTGATCGAAAGTACACGAAAAGTTTTAAGAAGATATTTTGGTTGTATCTGTCCAAGGTACCGCAACCTGTTTAGGATTAATAGAAAGCGGTTTAATCAAATTACCATGAGTGAATAATCATTTAACAGTGGATATAATACCAAATCTAATTGCTATGAAATGAAAACATAGCTTTTTCAATTAATGATGAGGTTAATATAATTAATCGCTTGAAAAAGGGAGATTCTTGCAAAGTTTTGGACAAAGAAAAACGAAAATTTTTTGAAAGTTGTATCTACATTGGATAGTAAGAAGGCTATATGCCTAGGAATTTAATAAAAATCTGAAACTTATGCATGTGATTTTTACAGAAAAGATCAGGACAACTTTCAAAAAATTTCTTGGTGAAATCTACCAACTAATAGACAAAAGGCTAGTAAGTTTGATTAAAGAAGGATATAATCATGATCGTGTTTTTATTGGATGAACGTGGGTTAAATTGGAAGCTTGTCCAAAGAGTTGCTTGTATCTAGAATGAAAATCGTAGCATGAGACTATAATATAAGTAATTGATAGCTGTGTGGTTGGTTGGAGCTTAAAGACTTCGTGTGATTGAAATTGAAAAACCTAATAACCCTAGGGCAAGAATTAAAAAAAAATCTACAAAAAAGAGACAAGCAAAAGTGATGAAGTTTAATTAATTATTTAAAAGACATAATTCATTCTTTCTTCAAATTTTTAATGTGTGAAAATGGAAGCTGTAAAAATTACATTTTATTCCAGTTCCTGGACACAATAGACTTTACACAAGAACTTCTCTTCCAGAAATTGAAGGGGATGATGACAAAGAAGTGTTTCAAACTTTTTAACGTAAAAGAATGTTGTTACAGAATTGTAGATGAGTGAAATCCTTGAAATCCTGAAAAAAGTGAAACTTCGAAAAGAACTTGGAATAAACTTCTAGCAAACCAAATTATGTCAAATGACCTAGAAGAGATAATGAGTGCAATAAAACTTGTTGCAATATTAAATGAGGTTCCAGGTTGTTAAGGATATAAACGAGAAAGATGACATGAAAGAATAGTGTACAAAACAATATCGATGATCATAATTTCCATGCTGTCTCCTTAGTAATGCTTTGAAATATTTCGATACCATTGGAAACAAGATAAAAGTTAATTCAATGCAGTTTAATTTAAACAGTATGCAGACTAGTTGCAAGAAAACATATTATCAATGCAAAACTGGAAACAATAACCAGTGTTGCTATGCTGTATTACTTACTTACTTACTTTTCAAGCCTGCTTATCTGTTAAGGTCATGAGGCAGCAGTCCTATGAAGGATCTCCAGTGATTGCGATCTTCTGCCATCAGGCATATGTCATCAGTGGCAATACCCCAGCGACTTGAATCCAGATTCTCCATGTAGTCTAGCCACAGGTCTAGGCTGTCCCTTGGGCTCTTACCCACATGCTTGGAAAAAAAAGCAACTACTCAAGAAATCCAGTTGGTGACATTCTTATCATGTGGACATACCAATGCTAAGAAAAGTTTTCATTTGGAAGCATTGTTGATAGAGTAGCCATTGCTAAATAAATTATATCAGTTTCACATGTCAATAAATGCCATCAAATAGAAGCCCAAGTTAAAATTGCGAACTTACTAAATATTAAATTTTTGAAATGATTGTGATGCAACTGTAGAGATGCTATTCCTAAGACTCATCAGGAGCTTAAAAGTCAAACATTAAACCAAATGATTAAGAAAATATTTTTATCCAGTTAACCTGTATCATTGACCAAAGCACAATTTAAATATTATGCTCTAATGTTTTTCTGTAATATGGCATGAATATTCTAATGTTTAAGCATAAATTGATGCCTGCCCTTATTTTTATTATTCTTAAAGTGGATTACATTATTGTTGTACAATGCCAACGATAACCTTGGCACTGATTCCTCGAAGGAATATTGCGCTAAACCCAAGACAAACACAAGGACAAACATCCATGTTTGGCGGGATTAGAATTCGCGATTCTCCTATTCCAAGAGCGACGAGATCTGCACCCTAACGCTCTCGACCAACGAGCTGGTGATGCCTGCCCTTACAGGATGAGCCGTTCTTATAAGCAAATGAAAATATTGCTTATAATAAATTTGTTTGATATTATTATTATTTTAAAATGCTGAACATTTCCTGATAAGTATTTCATGTTATCATACTGCTACAACAGTTCAAAAATTATTTCCTGCATTTGTTGCATATTTTCCTGGCTTGTTTTTCTTAACAAATATCATTTGATAACTTTGTGGTCTGTCAATTTGGAAAACTTCGTGCTAATCATCTCACGTGTGCCGTGTTGCCAAATGCCTGATTCTTCCTGCACAAACCGTCTCTTTTCTCTCTCCCGTTTTTGTGTCCGTTCTATAGCACAGCCACGACCACTGGTGTGTATTCTCATTGCAACATTGCTCATCTCCCTCATCATGGTCAACTCGAAAGCCGTTTTGAAATGTTTGTTGTAAAAAAAATTCAATACAAATTTGGCAGAGATCAAGACGAACCTGAAGACTGTTTGAAGCTGACAGAGTGATATGTGATCAACCCGTTTAGGGATAAATCTGATAAAAAAGTAAGTACAAGCGTGTTTTTGTTAAGTATGTGCTGATTTAACTCAAGATGGCAGCATCAATCGCACTCAAAAACAAAAAACAAAACTCTCTCATTCAAAAATTACCTCCAGCACAGATCATGCTTTTGCTCAATGCGACATGCGTAGCAAGACTAGCACGGAGTTTTTGAATGTCAACTTTATTTAGGCTTCTATAAATTCAATCTTTGGGCTCATCTTATTTCCTAAAGATCTTTTTTAAAAAACATTCAGTCTTAATATCATTTCTCATCAAATGTTTTCATTGACCTTTCTATTGTTAATTTTAAAAAACGTTGTGTAGTACGAAATTGGAATTTGGAAACACATCACAGAACACAATTATATAAAAAAATAAAAGCTGAACATAGCAATTTTATTTTTTTCTTCTTTTTAAATAAATTATACATGTATAATGAATTAATAATATTATTATGTATAATGAAACAGTTTTAATGAAGTTTGATATATACCGAATGCAAGGATATTCAACTTCTGCTATTTTGTCATTGGTGATTGATCTGCAAGATTCGTATTGTAAGCTGTAGTAGTAGTTATGCATCATTGCAGTGTCAGTAGAGCTTTCTTGATCAACTATTTTTTTTTTATGAAGTAGCTAATTGTTTTAAAATTGTAGAGTTCATGCTTGGTCCAAGCTCTCAAAGAAAACGTCGGTAGAGAGCTAACAAACAAAATTCATCTGAATTTGATAATCACAGAATTACGAATTTGGTTTTGATTAGGGAATAAAAAAAACCTAATTACGGGTAGCCTTCATCACAAGCAACAAATGCTCATGAGTGTGAACATTTACAACAAGATTTTATAGTGGAAAGCTAAAATAATTTTTTAACTTGCGTTATCCATGCTGTCTAGCATCATTAGATCGGCTGATATAAGGACAAAAATACGCTGGCTTCAACTAAACAATACGGTAAACCATTTTTAATGCTGACGCGTTTCGGTATTTCACCATCCTCACGGGAAAAACTGCTACAAGTAGGTAGATGATATGACAATGAACATAAAGTAACATAAACAAACTATCCACGTCATTTATACGTTCCTGATTGGCGGATTACAAAATAAAGTAGAAACCAAGAAAAGTGACAAGTAAAAAACCAAAGGCAGAACTAATTAAGATCATTGATGATATCTATGATGACATCTCTTTGAAAAGAAACTTGATTGTTCAAAAGTCTTTTTTGGTCTTTTTGATAATGTCTTCTAATTTCAGTCTCTTCCTGTAGCAAGATCTTCTCTTTTGTTTAACTCTTCATAAATTGTTCATACTTTATTTGATCAGGAGCATCCGATGTCGTTCTCTGTTTAGATGCTCAGCATAGGCGGACTTTCCGTCTTTGTTGATCCAGGAGCATAAAATGATCCACAATCCATGTGTGTGAGCTTATACAAACAAGATGTTTTGAATAAATTAATGCCTGTCCTCTGTATTCTTGGGTTCAATATGAAGCTACCGTTGTCTTTCGTTCTGTAGGCAACATGTTCTAAGGCCTTGCTCACAGAATGTTTGCAACGTTATAGAGTCTATCCTTAATTTTTTAATCAAATACAATGGATAAGTACAATCAAAATTTCATCTCGTTTTACTGTGCTGAGAGCACAGATAAATACCGTACATTTAATTTTGATATAAATGATGAAGCATTATGAAGTGTCTTTTATGACATTAAATCAGTAATGGTTATTGAGCTCCACAAGAAGATCGTGCCTGGATAAGTTGATATCTATCAAGAATATAAGTACAGTAGAACCTCATTTTTACGAACTCGGGTTTTACAAAATTCCTGATTTTACAAAGTAATTCTGAAATCCCGACCCCCTCCTGTTAATTTCCATATAATAAACTTTAAGTTTTACGAAGTGTTTCTACGACAAAATTCGGATTTTACGAAGCTAAAAGCATGCAGTGGCAGGAGTCTGTTTCGCTTGGCAGTCAATGTGGTTTCAATTTCATCAGGACTCTCGATTCTCGATTTAATCAGGGCACTCTACCAAGAAACTAGGACAAGATTATGATGATGATAGCAATTTTTGAGGGATATGAAGAACGGGAAATCCTGAAAAGTAAGCTTAATTTTCAATATAAATTCTCCGAGTTTGTAAATATTGATGCGGATGTTTTAACTTCTCCGACGTTAAACAATGATAAAATTTGCGATCTTGTCAACATCCTCACAAATTAAAAACTGCTTAGAAGCACTAAAAAACCATTTATATGCAACTGAAAATGTGCCTGACAATATTTTTTATAGTTTTTGAATTTTCAAACTACTTAAAAAATCATATAAGTTCAAATTTGCATCAGTCAACAATTCTAAAATATTTTCAAAACTCGAATAACTAATGTATAAGCCTATGTATATTAAAAATACTGCCTCAGTGCGTATTTACTGTTTTGTTTTGGTTTGTTTTTTACGAAGTTCGGATTTTACGAATAAATGTTACTGGTCCCTTGAGATTCGTAAAAATGAGGTTCTACTGTAAAAAGTAATTTTAGACTGTTGAACAATGGAAAACTATTGTACTTTATTTGTGAATGAGTAGGTGATATGTCTTAAAGTGAAAACCATTTTAAATTGTAATTGTATTGTAATCATTTTTGTCTGAATGTATTTTTTCCAAATGTATTACATTGTAATTTATGTTTGAAAAGAAAAATAAAGATATATGAAAATGTCAAAATACTTGATTGAGTTTTCATATTATTTCTCTTCATTAATTCGGGATGAATCTTTTCATAACTTTTTACATCAATGGCTTCAACAATCATAAGCCTACAATTACCGGTAAACGTAATCTTAATATGTAAAACTCTCATTACCAAAGGCCTTTCCGCCATCCTTAAATAGGAACTTGAAAAGACTTCGGGATAATATGAAAAATATACAGCAACAAATACCAAGAATATACAAGAGTGAGATATATTGCTCAATTTTGATTTTGCCTGAATAATGTCATTATTATTGGATGAATATAATACTGACAAAAGGATATTGCAATCAAATTAAGAAGTCTGTAGACTCTTGTGAGAAATTCTTCCTGAAATAAAGGAACCAAAAGTGAACAGTTAAACTAATATATTAACCCGATGCATTTCAGCTTTATGCCATCATACAAATAAATTCTTGTTTTGATATTTCAAAATTTGATTCAGGGCAAAAAATTATACATATTTGAAAGAAAATTTTAGTACAGATATTCTTGTTAAATGGATCTCATTTTATACGTTTTCACTATAACGTGATTTTGAAAAGTTAATACAGTAGTTGTATAATAATCTTAACAGAAGATGTAGAACTACATGTAGTTAGAACTAGTAAAGTCCATTATTGGAGTCTTTCACAAAGCAAACATGGAAAAAGAGAAGTAATTGTGATCAAGATTACAATTTACAATACTTCCAAGACTAAAAAACGAAGAAAAGATATACCACTTGAAGAAGTTATAAGGAGTTATGAACATAATGAACTCACTCTACATGATTTCGTGTTACATGATTATTTCATAGAACCAATTGATCACATAAAGCAAGGGACACGTGTATTGCAATCAAAACATATTACAGGCTGTATATGATTTTTGACTTACAGTATTATTGTATAGTACTAGGACATTATCAAGTTATGTTTAGTTCGTAGTTTTCAACTCTACCAATATACAACAATCGAGTTGCACACTGCCTGAGAGCTGTTACAGCTCTGGTAATGTTGCACAATACTGATGCTCACTTCATTGTAGACCACCTAAAACATGCAAAGATATTCATATTAAAAGGAAATAACAATGAATATTGAAAAAATTATATTTGACTTGGATCAGAATAGATTTATAATAGTCACCAGATTGGAACCCCATCTTGAGATTGAGATTATCCACGATTAAATTAGCATTCACAGAACATTTGATGGTTATTTACATAATGGATAATACCTTTGGAATTTAGTTGGTTTTTTTTATAACTAAATTGATTGGTTGGTTGTTAGATCTTTGGGCTCATTGCTTTCTAGCTCATTTATGTTCCTTCAAGTGGCTAATGTTTAACACATGTCTGCAACAAACACCGTGCCCATGATAGAATTTGCAGCTGCCATCCGATGAACTCGAGAGCTGGAGAGCCTATACCCTCCAGCTTTTCTTGATGATCAAACAAGCATAGTCTATTGATTTATATCAAGCAACAAATTTTCTTGGTGATTTATAGCATGTGACGCCTTACATTTCCTTTGTTAATGACATAGACTAAATTATTGACGAAAATCGAGTAAAAGGAGTGTATGAAAATCCTGAAACGTTGATGCGAGCAGGCTAAAATCATAATGATATGCTCTTGAAAACGGAATAAAAAAAGAAAAGGCCAGGAAATAGGACTCTGTAGTATTCTGGTGAAGGTGAATTCTATAGTATTCTTTGAGGCTGAGGCACTGTAAATGTACCTTGAATTTGAAAAAGTTATGATTTCTTCGTCAAGACAAACATTTGCTATGTTTTTAACAATATATGGAGAATTCATTCAAGTTCAACTGACAAAACTACTAGGAAAACAAAGCTTAAAAAAAAAAATTAAAAAACTGTCAAATTTTTTGCAAAGGTTTTGATTATAAGGCATGAGTTAACAAAGTCTTCTACTAAATATATGTTGATTGACTTACGTTGCACTCATAATTGTATTGCATTTACTTGTAAGACACACAATGCTTAAATGATAAACAAAAAGCAACTTGTCAATGCCTATTGATTGAGGTATCATATGCCAAATTTTGGCATGTGAAAATTTTTAGCATTCACTGTTAGAACATGTGTCTAGACTTAAAGGTGTCTACAAAAATGCTTGAAACATTGATACAGCTTAGACTATGATGATCATGCTTTGAAAGCAAAATTTGAAAAAGTTTATCCTTTTTCAAGTTATCATGCAAACAGCAGACAGATAGATAAATGTGCAGACCAAACATGCATTCATATGAGTAGCTAAAGCTTCTAAGAAAAATGATTGCAATGAAATCATTATGAGATTCAAAAGGTTTATCAAAAAGCTAAATGGAAATTTTGACAGAAGATAAATTCTGACTGAAGAAGATTTGAGAAGATTTTGGAGAAATTTTTCAAGTGGATAGAATAGTAAGTTAATTTTTTTTCGGTATATTTTTTTAAATAATTTTTATTAACATAATATATAATTAATATATTAAATGCTTGAAATTAAATTAATATTTCATTTTTTTTTTATATTTCAGTTCTCAGATTGAAAGCTGGTATCGGGTAAGATAATGGAAAATGCATTGGAGTAAGAATGGGGAGTACTTATATTCAGCATCTATCTATCAGTGATCTATAAACCAACCACAATTTTACAACTGAATTAAGAGATTATCGTATTGGGTTTGATATTCGTGCGTTGATAGCATTCATGCAATTTGAAAATCGTCTATATAGTTTTCTTTCCTTTTCTAACTGAATTTTGTGAAAAATTAACATTTCGGTGAATAAAGCTGGTTTATAGTTCTTTTGTGCGTTTCCTTTAATGAATGAAGTAAATCTTTATTTAGTTTTAAATTTTAATTTGATTATAAAATTGGTTTTGCAAAATAAAAATTTATTTTATCTGTTCTCATTGTTGTCTTTGAAGTGTGATTGAATAGTATTGCCACTTAAACTGATTTTTGGAGATCTTAAATAGGAGAATAAAAATAAGCTCCAGATACGCGGTGATCATCTTTGCTGAGACAGGAATGAGATTCATCGCTAAGCATCACAGTATGTCATTTGTCACGACAGGTAGCTCTGTGTAATACCACTGCAAGCGTGGACGACGACGGTTAGATGTTAGGGCCAACGTATGAAAAAGTCGTGTGAATATTTATTAAATTATCCGATGAAAATTTTTAAGAACATCGAGTTTAGATTCTTCAGTTTATCATAAGGAGAAATGAATAAACTGAAACATTGGTATATATATGCTCAAATAAAATTTCCAGCTGCTTCATCGTTGTTGTATGATAAAAGAAACCAATGATCTTACTGCTAACTATATCTTGACCATAATGATGTGATAAATAAAGAATGAGTTATGGTCATGTTATTTATTTTACTGGGTGTTGAGCACAATAAAAGTCTTAAAATAACTCTTGAGACAAGCATTAACTCATTCATCATAATCTGTAAAATTTTTCGATGGTGTATGCAACAGAAAAAATAAAAAATCAAACGAATAGAGATAAAACTTGAAACTTATTGTGCGCTCTTCAGGGATGAACTTCCAGTGCAGGTTTGTTGTACTAAATTCAGTTGTTAATCTAAAATTGGAAGTTCTGTTCTCTACTCACTGTTAAACCCTTTAAGGTTGTAAAATTAGCTTTTGAATTAATATTTCTTTCTGCATACAACTGTAGTTAATTTGAAACATTTCTCAAGTATTCCAGTGTTTATTGAAACCATCACATGTCAGCATAAAGTTACATTATACATGCATTAAAAACGATTATCAATTTTTATTTTTCATTGTCTGATAACAAAACTCAAATCCATCTAGTACTTGGAAAAGAATTATATGCATTAGAATGTGTTTTGGTTTATCATAGATACAGCAGCAGTATCATTCATATACGTTCAATTATTCATTAATGGTAGTTAAAGATATGAAAAATGGCCAAATTGAATACTGAAGAAGTCTTGAAATTAATCTTAAAATTAATGTTATCTTTTAAATAGATTTCATTTTTGTCGACCTTTTTAACTGCATATCGGATATTGGTGATTTTTCTAAATCATTTTGGGCAAAGCTCTGTAACGAAGTAGGTTTGCTTATAAGACTTGATATTTAATCATGCTTTATCATTATGATCGTACATGAAATCAGGTACGTCATAAACAGCAGCAGGAGCGTTCTGCCTCACTCTTCAAGTATTGCGTGAAATTTATAGTTAAAGATTAGAATCATTGATCTCGCGCATCCTTATTAGACATTTATTTCTGTTTTGAGCTTAACATGAAGTAAACATTTATCAGAGAAATATACATTTTTTAAAAAAATGTGAATTTGGATAGTATCTAATAATGGAATATTTTAACTTCTTTTATAAAACAATTTTAAATTCATATGGCAGTTAGAAAAGCCCTCGGAGCTGGTCATCGTTACTTCATCTGCAATCTTTTTTGTGTGTGATTTACTTTGTAATATGGGAAAAGAAAAGATTTCTATGTTTTAAAGAACTTATTTCTGGGAGCTTATATCATTTTTAACAAATTTTTAACTTCATTAATAAAGAAATAGTCGAGTCTTGGGCAATCAGCAGAATAGAAAATTCTTTAATAAATTGGCAGGCAGAATGAAATGCCAGAATCTTCATGTTATTAATGGGAAGGCTTGAAAAACTTTTGGAGTAATTTTTTTTTTAGATATTTTTAATTACTTGCCATTTAAAAAATTAATTTTTTAATGCACTTTTTAAAGGGATTTAGAAACGCAAGAAATGGAGATAGGATCTACCTGCAACAGAATAACTTTAATGCGGAGTCTCGTTTTGGTCAGTGACCATCAGTTAGAACAGAAATGCTAGTGACATTTATAAAAGAGAGGCTTTCCTTTGCAGTGTGTATTGGTTTGCAATTAGATCCTGTCTCCATTTCTTGATTTTCTGCAACCTGGACCTAACTCATCATACGATTTAGAAACTGTTTGGTTTGATTTTTCAAACGAAGTTTAAGTTAGTAAAGGCATTTTTCCTTTTTTATCCTTTTTTGCAGACAAATTGGATGGCCTGCGCAGCATGAAAAAGCGACGGGATGAACCCCAAAGTTTAGAGGACTATCTTCAACTTCCTGATGACTACGAGCAACGAAGTTCCCAACCAGGCAAAAAACGAGTATGTAGTATTTTCTTTATTCTGATTGTATGTTGATTTTTCTGTAGTTTATTACAACAAATTTCATTATTATTTTTCTTTAATATAGGTAAGATGGGCAGACGTTGAAGAGCAAAAAGTTCAAGATCACAGACGAGCATTAGGTTTTGTGATTGGACAGACTGATTGGGATAAAATCACAGATCCATTGCATGCAGAAAGAGCACTCACAAAAACGAAATATATATGAAAGTAAGCTATTAGAAACAAATGCAGGGATTTTGCATGTTTATTCAAATACTTCAGTGCTTCAAAAATAAAAAGCTCCTGTATTTATTTCAAATATTATCTTGCAATACAGGACTTGCATTTGTGATAATTTTTAGAGTTTTAATTAATTTTTTTTTGCTTTCATTTCATTGATGAATATACTTTTGAACTTGGGTGAGGAGGCAGGTTTTTATTGAACAATTTTCAAATTACAATGTTATGTAGTGAGGTTTTTTTTTCTTCGATATAGCCCCCTTTACATAGTAGATTTGGCAGCATCTCTTTGGTCAGTACTTGAGGGCCCTATTTATCATGGTTTGAGGAATTTTTTGGAGCTCATTTAAGTTCACAGAGTTATTTTCCTCTGGATTTCAGGTATCCCCACAATCAGAAGTCACATGAAGTGGAGATTGCATCCACGGGAAGTTTGCTGAAGGCCTGTAGGAAATCCAGGGGTTGTTTTGACGTGTGAACCGGTGAAGAATCTTGATGGTAGATGAAATTTCCATGAGGGTAAAACCGTTTCATCTCCTTCAGAAAAGGTCTAAGCACCTTGTTGATATAGTACAGTTGTCCCTCCACAAGTCGGCAACTTTGATTCCAGGGCTTTGCCATCTTGTGGATTTTTCGACTTGCGGAATTCCAAGATAGATATTCGCGTCTACTTCATTGCCAAGTTGCGTTCGTAATATGTATTCTTTAGTAAATTACCAGCTTTTATTTAAGAAAATTGCAAAGAAAAATTAAACCAGATTAAATATAGTGATTTTTTTCAAATTAAGGCAATCTTAATCACAATTCAGAATTGTAATTTTTTAAGGAAAAATGTTCTTGCTGTTTCCTGACAGATGCTGTTATCTTAGCCTTTTTGCATCGTGAGCTCCACCTTTAAGCTCGAAATGGCAGTATGTGTTTTTCAACATACGTTTTCATAGTTTGAAACATGTCGATGTTCATGCCAACAAAGGTGTATTTGCTGGAAAGCCTATTGCATTACTTTTTTCTATAACTGGCATTGAAAAGTGGATACACTATGATAACCCGAAGTGTAAAAAATCGTGGGGTAAGCCCGGCCATGCATCAATATCAAACTGGCAAAGCCGAATAATATTCATGGTTCCAAGTTCATGCTCTGTATTTGGTGGGATCAGCTGGGTGTCGTCTATCAGTTGATATGAGTTCCTCAAACCCAACGAAATCAACTTGGGAGAATTAGTCTTAGCTTTATACAATTGTTTAAAACAAGATAAAATTTTAAGTAATAAATTAAAATTAAAACAAATGATGGATGTAGAAGAAAAGGGGGGACGAGACACAAGAACCCTGGAATAAAATAATAAATAATAAAGATCGCTATGTACTAGAATTGATGCGTTTGAGCCAAGCATTGAAAGAAAAACGGCTGCAATACGAGGAGTGACATGACAAAGTCATTTTGCAGCATGGCAATGTTTGGCCACATGTTGCAAAACTGGTCAAAACCTAGCTGAAAACGCTCAAATGGGAAGTCTTACCCCATCTGCAGTATTCACCGGACATCACTCCATCTGACTACCACCTGTTCCGATCGATGATGCATGGCCTGGCTCAGCAGCACTTCCATTCGTATGAAGATGCCAAAAAATGGGTCTATTTGTGGATAGCCTCAAAAGATGAGTCATTCTTTTGACATGGTATTCGTTGGCTGCCAGAAAGATGGGAGAAAGTAGTGGCCAGTGATGGACAATACTTTCAATGACATGCTCTTTACTCATTGTTGTGAATAAAGCATTCATATTCACGAAAAAAAACAGCGAGAACTTATTCAAGCCCCTGATATAATCAGTCACCATCTCTGATATAACCAGCTCGAAGAAATTCGGCTTGTATTAATTTCAGTTATTAACTTTTAGACCCCCCCCCCCCCCCCTCATTTAGGTTGTATACATTAATCGTAATAATCATCACCAATTTAATTTTTGTTGGCAAAAATCCCCAACCAAAGTCATTGTCCACCAACCTGGCTTTTAGGAAAAAATTGCCAACTTGCAGATACTGACTTACGGAAGGACGACTGTAGTTGCTTTTTATCATAGGTGCCTTGGCTCTAAAAATATAGGTTAGAGGATACCTTTGGGTGTGATCTTTAAACTTGAATGGCAGCTTCTGAGTGTTTTGCGAATGATGGAGGTACTAAATTATTTGCTTTTCCTGGCCGTCACGTAGGGCCACCCTTGTCACATCTGAACAACTAATCTTTGCCAGCAGTTTCTCCTCAGTTTGAAATAAAGTTGCTTGTGAACATTCAGTAGCAATTGGGCTTGTGAACCAGTCTTATGCTGATTTTTGTTATATAGCATCCTATGGTTCTAGGGCTGATGTTTAGCCTTGCTACGATATCTCACTGTGTTGGAGGAATTTCTGAATTTAGCATCTTATCCGGGTGCTTTTGCAGGTTACAAGGAAGATCTCTCTTATTAGGAGTAGGCTTGTCTTGTTGAGTCTTTATTTCTATATTCTTGAGATACGACAATTATGCACTTGAAATTGAATTCCTTGGTTTTATAGGGTTTGATAATGATCGTATAGCTCCAGTTAAGGTCTAAAAGAGCCTTTATCTTTTCGATATCTTTGGTGGGGAATTTCCTTGGAGGCTTTTTTTTTTTTGCCTCTTAATTCTTGGATGTAATATTTCATTGGAGGGATTAGAATTTTAATTACTAAAATTCTTGGTGAGAAAATTGCAAAAGACATTGCTCAATTAAAAGTTGCCCCACCCTCTACCTGCTTTTAACATTTTACAATTTTACAATAAAATTTATTTGACAGTCATTTAATTTATAAATAATTTATTTATACATTAGGTAACTGCAGACTTCACATTACCAGTTTATCTTGCTAAGAGAAAGAAGACGTCATGCAGTTCTTTTAAGAGCCATACAAATTAAAAATATACTCTTCTTGAAATATTTTTTCTTATTTATGAAGGAAACAAGTCGTCACTCTTTGCCATTAGTGTTTTCCAGCTACACTTGGTTGTGGTTTTATCAAATTTCCTTGGCTCTACAAATTTGAGTGCATGAATTGTTTATTATTACTTTTTTCATAATTGTTGAATCAACCATTCCATCATCACTGAGAAGAACATCACAGATAAACTCATGTAACAGTTTACGTCATCCTAAAAACTACATGATACAAAACCTTAAAATACTTTGTTAAAATATAGGTCCATGTTGGATTTTGTAACGTTTTTGGCTTAATAGATAACCGTAGTGAACAAGTTACTCAAGTTTACGGTGTAAATTTTTTAAAGCTGATGTCAGCTTGTATTTATTTTATTATTTCCATTAGGTTATCATAATTAAGTTCAATGAATTTTTGTTTCCATAATCAAAAGGGAATACCATGGTCAAATGGAAAAAAAATTTTTGAACAAATTTTGTCATGTTTCATTATTTAAGCAGATTGTGTAATAAAGTTTTCATTTATCATCTTATGTGAGAATTCAATTAGTATGAAGTGTAGATACTATAATTTTTTTATATATATTTTTTATTGTAGCTAAAATTCTTTCTTTTTTTTTTTTAATCTTGTAAAAGGAGGAAACTATTAAATTTGTAAAAGTTTAAAAGAAAAGTTTTATGTTAAAGCAAAATAAAGACCGATGATTGAAATGATTGTCTTAAAAGTTCTATATCCTTATAGAGCAGTTTTGTTTTTCCTGAATAATTACCTATGTTTGTCCTTCTTTCAGAGAGTGAAGCCAAAATGGTTCTTACCTCTGTATGTGTGCTTTGTAGAAAGGTTGAACGATGTGTGTGTAAAGCAGATGATGAGAATAAATGTTGATTAAATGAGTGCTTGTGTTTGAGATGGTTATGGATCAAACAAATTGCAAGATAGAAGTGAATGGACATTGTCTGGAACAAGTGAATGAATTTGTACTGGACTGGGAAGCATGTTTGAGAGAGAAGGTGATCTTGATGATGATACCTTGAGATGAAGAAGAACTGGGCTGTAGGTCGTGGGTGCTCTAGGGAAGTATGCAAGGAAAGAGAACGTATCAGTTTGTGCAAAATGACTGTTGCTACCAACATTAATATATGGAAGTGAAGCTTGGGTGTTGCACAAGAAAAGTTAGAGTGCTCCGGAGATGAAATTTATTAGAGGTGTGGCTACTGTGAGTAGATAGGACTATTTCCGAATGATAATGTAAGAGGTAGGTTTGTACAAGAAAAAAATGATTGGATGTAATCTGTAAGTGTGCTATGCGATGGTTTGGGCATATCGAATGAATGAGTGATGAATGGCTGACTAAGTGATTGTATACTGGCCATGTGGATGGGGAAATGTGGGAGAGGAAGGCCAAGAAATGTGTGGCAGGATCAAGTAGGGAAATACCTAAAGTTGTATGGATCTGGAAACTTGAATAAAAGATGAGCTTTTATGAAGAAGTTTGGCATTGTTTAATTGGATTGGTTTAGAGTTTGGTGTTTAATTGGAGTTTCTTTCTATCTATGTGCTGCCTACCATCCCATGAAGATTAAGGCATGATGATGTTTTGGAATTCAATTTTGGGGTTCTACCCCTTCTTATAATCTTAAGCGTTTATACCAGCTTTAGAAATGGTTCTTGAGAATTTTGTTAAAAATTCGTAAACCTAACTCCGTTTCTTCCTCATTCTCACAGTTGGGTATTGTAATCATATATCAAATTTATGTTTTACAAATTTGTCTATTTATTTACAAGGTTACCAATCACCATTTAAATCTGTCTTCTTCGTTGCTATTATTTCACATAATAATTTTCACTCTTACTCGACTCGTTTTGCCAGTTCAATTAGACTCATTTTAGTACGTAATTATCAATGCCAGTGTGTTGCCTACATTGGCGTAAAATAATGGTCATTAATTCCTGTAAATATCCGTAATGGAGAACTGAAACTTTTGCTTCTCTCTAACATCCTAAATCCTAATAGTTGCTAAAATTATTCTAAGTTCCCGTTTATGTTCAGTTTGATTTTTTATTATTTTTACTTTTTCTATTTATACTAATTTTATACGTTTGATTATTTATATTATATTTTTTAGTACCCCCGGGGACCTAACTCATCGGTTTTTTGGCTATATAGGCCCCGGGTGGGTGCTATTGTAACTACCTTCTAAATAAATAAATAAATAAAAAATAAATATAGGAATTTGACAGTTAAGATTACTTTTATTTTAAGGTATTTCAAGGTTAACCAAAATTATTTTAATTATAATACATGTATAAATAAATTTTTGAGAAGTAGCAGCATTCCTTCATGAGATGTTGTTCTCATCTTTTATTGATGCACATATGCAGATTGTGGTCCGTTTTTAGCTGTGAACAGTGGTGTGTTATGAAATTTCTTGTGAAAGTTTATATGAAAACAGCTGGAGTTTGAGCAATCACAAGTAAGGGGAACAATTATATCATGACAAGACTAAAAATGATATCAACAGGGTGATGAAGAATGATGCTGGATAGAAATGGGAATAGACTATAGAGGACTTTATAATACATAATAATTGTCATGAAGCTTACTAATTTTAGCATTTATTTGTTCGAAAATTCTGATCACTTTTATTAAAAATGTATTCCCAGTGCTACTTCAGATTGTTGAGAAACTCTGTATGACAAGACATTCACAAGGAAAGACCAGGGAAATATGACCAATATTGATGACTATGCTTGAGGTGTGCAGAGGTGATGATCTTAATGTATTGATATACCTGTGGCATAGGAACATTGGAATCAGTTTGAGAAGATAGCGGCACCCTTATAACAGTGCATCAAACAAGAAGAGTAAAGTGTTGTGATATTTTTGTTAGCGAATGCTCAAAACCTTTGGAGATTCATTGTCGGATGATAATCCAGTATGGAGACAAGTGTATGGGTTGCACATAAGTGTCTTCAAGGACAGCATGCGATTTCCCCTGTCTCCTGTTTCATCAAACGGCATGACTAATGTGGAAATTCTCCTTGCCAGGTCCAGCAGTCACAGAAGATTACAGCTGTGGAAAATGTGATACGGGAAAACTTGTGTGGGTTTTTGACAGAGGGCGTGTCTCTCCTCCACGACAATAAGAGGCCACATACTGCTAGAGCAGCAGTGTTACTATTGAGGACCTGCAATTTGAGTTCAATCCAAACCCAACTTCGCATCATTGAATTTCCATGTGTTCGGTCCACTTGAGTGGAACAAACTTTCAGAATAATGGTGAGGTTCGGTTAAGTGCTGGCATACATGCATTGAAGTAAAGGGGGCTATGTTGAACATTGATAGTGTAATTGTTTCAGTACTTGCAATAAATACTCTGTAAAAAAAACCAGTTTTCCATTGAATGGTCCTTGAATGTTGCATTGCTGTATGTTTTACACCGAAATAATTTAAGTATCCATTAATATGAGTGGCTACAGTGACTAAGAGCACTGGGGCATTAAATATCTTGAATCTGTCGATAAATGAGTTTGAATCTCACTTTTGGAATGGAAAGATTGTGCTTGTCTTGCAAATGTGTAAATATAGTTATCTTGAGAAACAATATACTTCAATGTAGTTTTGATAGCCAAAATCATAAACGACCATTAATATTATTGGACAAATCTGATCACGATGAATGAAGTATGTTCCTTTGAGTGATCACTTTATTAGGGACACCTTCCTAAGTACCAATATGTGACCAGAGAAAGAACCTCCATTCCCATCCCTAAGGATAGTGTATTTTTTTGGTGTTGTAGCATCTGAACTATCATTCGCTTTCATTCTACAAATGCTTAATGTTATTTGAAGACTGCATAGACCCTGAAAATAGGACAAATGCTTAATTAAGGCATGTGGATTATTATGTTGAAGAGGCTCTATGTAGGAGTGATAAAGTACATGTACAACGATTGTTCAATAGAAACACGCATTTGTGAAGGTATTTCCTAGACCATGGAAATAAGTTGTTTCTATTCATTGTTTAAGTACTGGTGAGGCGTCTGTCCCACATATTAGCTTAGAATTGTGATTAAGTTGGAAGATGGTGTTCATGGTAGACAATCCGTCCAAAGATAACCTGCATCCTGTTATTCAATTTTTGACCGTTGAAGGGCGTTAGCCAACGAAAATTTTCACGAGAATGTAAGCTGCTTACGGCGACCATAGTTATTCTCATACGGCAGTGGTTAAATGGTGCAAGAAATTTCGACAAGAAAGAGACCCCACGAAAGATTTAGCCCATCCATTTAGTCTGCTCGTATTGTAGCGACCTGCCAACTCGCCCGGATTCACCGGGTGCCACCCGGATTTTGACAATCGTACAAATCTCCAGGCGAATAGTACTCTCTTAAAAGAACCTCTAAAAATTTTCCTTTCTTTCCCCGTGATGCACCAGCAACTTCGTCAGCAATTTTTTTTGCAACACTATTTAGTCTTCTTGCAGTTAAATTTGCTTATCCAGAAAGAGAAGTAACATGCTACAAGTGTAAACCTTCAAAAGAAGTAATATAAAAAGGCAAAAAAGCTACAAGACAGTACAATCAGCTCCACAAGGAGACAAATGAGGGAAATTTCAAATTTATATAAGCATAATTTCAAGATTAATGATATTTTATAATTTAACCAGTGTTGGTCTCTCATTATTTCACGTACAGTGTATGTTACTCCCTAATTATTTTGACTAGTGTTTAATATGTAATTATACTTGTGGCATCTAATGTTAAATTATGTCCAAAAGTAAAGTTTAAGTGCACAGTTTTTGTAACAATTAAATATGTTATCGATACGTATATTTTACCCTACTAAATCAGGGTGTCTACAGGTCACGAAAGTCCCGAAAAAGTCACGAAATTGGAAAATGGTCACGAAAATTCCGAGTCGCAGATTTAAAATTTGGTCATGGAAAAGATCTGCCCACTCCAGTCTGGGGAAAATTCTTAAAAAGGTTTTTTTTTTGACGTTAAAAATAATTAAATTAGGTCATGAAATTTTTTTAAGAGGTCCCCAAAAAGTCACTAAAAAGTCACTAAATTGACTTTCAGAAACTGTAGACACCCTGTAAATTTACTATCACCCGGTTTTCCTCCAGAAATAGTTGGCAGGTCTGTTGTAGCAGATGAATGTATGAGACAGGTGGAAATTGTCTCATGAAATTAGGGGATTTTCTGAAATGTTTGGCATCAGTGTGGAAACTGCTCCTTCCAGTATCCGACGGGAGATACTGTTTGATGTTACTCAATGGTTCTGTCAATAAACACAGGAATTTTACCAGATGGGTATCTATAGATTAGTGCACCAATGGGACTCGTGCCTTAATGTTCATGGAGATTTCTTTTAAATTCTTTGAATAACAATTGCTTCTCAGCTCTAAACGTGTTTCTGTTGAACAGGTACAACTTTCAGTAGACTCATGACAGACCTGCCAGCTATTTCTGGAGGAAAACCGGGTGATAGTAAATTTTTGTATGGCTAAATATACTGTACATATAGATAACATTTAACTGTTACAAAAATTGTGCACTTAAATTTTACTTTTGGACCTAATTTAACTCTATATGGAACCCGTCAAAATTTGACGACAAACAACTCTGTGGTTTCATAAATAATCAAACAATCCTCTCCACAGTCAAGAGCTTTGCAAGCATTGATGATCAAATTAACAGCAATTACATACAACAATTAACGACGATAATAATGATCAATGCGCATGTGCAGAAGTGCCGATTTTGCTCTTAAAAAAGTGCTTTTCGTTTTAATATCTGTCACAATTACATATTGTACACAAGTCAAAATAATTAAGGGAGTAAGATACACCGTACGTGAAATAAGTACCCAGTAAGTAAGTTACTGGTGCATCATAGGGAAAGAAGGGAAAGTTTAAGAGGTTCTTTTACGAGAGTACTTTATGCCGGGAGATTTTTACAATCCGCCGGGTGACCGGGTGAGATTGTCAAAATCCGGGTGACACCCGGTGAATCCAGGTGAGTTGGCAGGTCTGTCATGAACAAGCCTTATTTGCTTTGATGACTTAATTAAAAAGGCATATCGGTAACCTGTTCCTGTAACAAATAAGTAAACTTGGCTGTCCCCACCAAAGCTACTACAACCGCAAAAGGACTATGGTGTTCTGGGAAATTCGGAAACGCAATAGGGGAATTCAGAACAAAAGGTAAGGCATTTTGACACCAGATGCGGCCCTTCTCCGTGACAGAATGCTTGCAAAGTCTCCTCGAGCAATGTTAAATTTTCCACTTTTCAAATGAACGGCGAGATGGGTAAGTAGGTGCCCAGTCGTGTACGTTAAATGATAAAATCCTCCATACTGCTTCGGAGCTGCAGTATGGAGATTAATTTCCAGATAACTCATAGAAGGGTTAACAAGATATTTGCAATAAACGTGTTGAATAAAAAAGATTTGGGTAAGCAGAGAAACCTGAGGGCAAAAACCATTGATTGTCTGGCATGAGATACCGAGGTAGTTATTCATTGGTGATCATTCAGCCAGCTGAGGTAGTTATTTTTGAGGTTATCATTCACTGACATGAGGACAAACTGGCAAAGATACACCTTAAAAATACATACACAGAATTCACTTATAAACAGTTTTGATGGAATAAAGTTCAAAGGTAGATTTTCTGTGTCTATGCTACAGCCCAAAGTAGTGAAGTGGTCAACACTTATTAACGTTTGTATTTATTAAAAGAAAGAGGCCAACTATTTTGAATTATCTACAGGTATTGGACATTGAAACTGAAACACCTGGTAGAAATCCAAAATCTTTATTTAATAAGGTGTTGGGGCACCGTGGGCAGCCAGCACAGCAGTAACACGTCTTGGGAAGGATCGGTAGAGGTCCTGCACAGTTTGCACCCCAAACCATTACTGATCCACCTCCGTGTTTGACTGTGGATGCCAAGCAGTCTGGGTTGTAGGCATCAGAGGGGCTCCTCCAGACGAATACCCTCCCTGTTGTTTGGAAGACAGTGTAGCTGGACTCGTCCGAGAATATGACGCGTTTGAGGTCATCCAACGTCCAGGTTTTATGTGTCCGGCACCACTGAACCCGCTTGGAGGCATTTGTACTACTGATGAAAGGCTTCGGTATAGCAACCCTGCCATGGATGTTGGATTTATGCAGGTAACGACGGATTGTCTTCGTGCACACAGGTTCCTGGAGGTGTGTATTCATTTCTGCGGTGATTTCTGCTGCGGTGGTTTTCCGCTTTCGTGCAACAATCCTGGTCAATGTCCTGACATCTCTTTCCGACAACTTCCGTTTTCCCCTACAGTTGCTCCTCCTGGACGTGGTTCGTCCTTCCTGTTCATATGCACACATCACCCTGGATACTGTAGCACGTGAGACATCACAAAGTGTGGCAGTTTTGGACACAGATGCACCTGCTAGACGCGCCCCAACAATCTGCCCTCTTTTGAAGTCGGATATGTCTCCCATTATAGCGCTCTGCACAGACAATTTGAAGCTTACTATCGAACTTTTCTACTGGAGTGACTACCAAGACCTCTGACACGTGATTCATTGATATGCATACGATTAATTACCTAGCAGAAGGTTCTATTCAGCCCTGGGGGTATCCAGTGCTATTTGCGAAGGTGTTTCAGTTTCAATGTCCAATACCTGTAGCTCTGGAACTACTTGTATATTGAAGTTCCAGAACTATTTGCTTCCCTAACTACTTTTTAATCTTATTAACCCCCCAATAAGATTCAAAAGTACTTGGGGAAGCAAATGAAGTCGATAATGTGTTTTTAAGGACGAGGTAAAAATAACGAGCTCAAATCGACACCTATACCACCTTAAATTACCCTAGAGGGCCTTAACAGTCGTGTGAGTGTGTTTTTAAATTTATTTTGTATTAATAACGTTTGACAAGCAAATTAAGTCATTGGGGGTAACTGGTAAGTAAACTTTGGCAAGTCATTGAGGAATTTGGAGCCTTCTCCATGAGAGAATTGAAGAAAACGGAAAACGAAATCGAATCTAAAGAGAACATAGGAGATGGGTGAGGATAAGTAACATCACGTGTTTTGGGATGTGTTAATCAGCGCTGGGGGTAGCTAAGGCGACAGACTGATGCCTGATAGTATATGCATGGGGCTTTTCTACTTAAGAGCTATTGCCACATCAGATTTGGTTATTGGCAAAAGAACAATGACTTGGCTGTCGATATATGGTAAAGAGTGTAAGACCTTTGTCAAACTCTTCACAAACATAACAACATACACCATGTGATTAAAAGTTTTCAGGCACCTTTACTTTTGCACTGCAACCAGAATTTCACGAAAATGAATATGGTGTTAGGCTCTTTTTCCAAGAGCGTTGACGACTTCAGTCGCTTAAGTTAGGATATAGTCTACCTTAGCCTAGCGATATAGTCAACCCGCCAGTTCATCACACAATCGTTCTTTGGGACTCTGCGTAGACCAGCCCATTTCTTCATCCCCTGTCTCCTCAATCTATTCCGAACACTCTTGCTTCGTGACAAGCAGCATTATCATGTAAGTTACAGGAATGGTCTAATCCCAAACTTTAACCACAATATTGATAGTGTGGCATTGTCCAAAATGTCAAGGCAAGTTGCAGATGTCCTAGTCCTTCCACCTGAAACAAGTTGGCCCAAATCAAACCATGAAAATGAACTCCATACAGTGACACTGCCTTCTTCGAATTTCACAGGGATGAAGCGTTTGCCAGCATCTGCCAGACCCAGATTCGACCATCTGATTGCCACAGTGTGTATCGAGATTCTTTGCTCCAAATGGTATGTTTTCATTGTTCCTTGGTCCAGTTTCACTACACCAATTTAAATGTCAATTTGCATTGATCCTGTTGATGAGCACCAGGATGGTCATGGAAACTACTGGCCAAGCACAACAGACCACATCTTTTCTCGATGGCAAATTTTTGAGAAACCCTGAGGGTATATGTATGCAAAATATATCTACGCCTGCTTTGTGGACTTCAAAAAAAGCATATGACAGAGTTCCTCGGGTGAAGTTCTGGAGATTGTTGCAAGAATACGGAGTGGATGGGGACCTGGTAAATGGCGGTATTTGAAGTGGCATTTTGGAACCCTGTAGCAGTTATTTCTGTCATTTTACTTGGCCTATTTAAAGGTTCCATTGGCGATGTTTCAATTGGCTAATCGTTTGGCTAATGAATGAAGTTAATGATTTGGATAATCTGTAAGAATCCGAGTATTGTACAAGTGGTAGATATTTAGTTTAGTATTGACCCTTGGCGACGTATCCACTAATGTTTTAGGAAATGCCGTGAGAATAAATTTCATTAAAATTGATACAATAAGGATTAAGACATGTTTCAAGGAAATAGGATCCATTTTGAGGTTTTAAAGGGGATAACAAAGAGTTCTTATTGTTTTACAACCGAACTCTTTTTAACTTGTTGAATTTCATCTACAAACTTCTCTTCGTTCTTCAAAACGTGTTAACATTTGAAAAAAGTGAAATTTATTTTTAATAACATCAAAATTTACGTCGAGAGCAATAAAATAAAATTTATTTTCTTTGCGATCTGATAATGCTTTTTCTTCAAACTCAAACTTGATTGGCGACGAAATGCTTTGGGGGGATTTTTTTTTTTTTTATTTCAAGAGGATAGGAGAAAAAAATTATTGAGTTTGTTTTTATAATATAATAATTCACTCATCAAGTTCTCGTATAAACAAGTTTATATGCTCAATTTTTTTTGTTATTTTTTTTTAAATCCTCTTTCCTTCAATGCACCCTATTAAATTTACTGCATTTGACGGCCGCCATTTGCCAACCTTAACGCTAATAAATCACGCACGGTGGCGCTCACTCTTTCTCTCTTTCTCTGTTCCCAGGAGGCTGAGCGACGGAACGGAGCGCAAAATAAATCCATCAATTATCGTGTGAGACGAGATTTCAACGGGGCTTCGCTTTCAAATGGCTGAACAAATGAGAGACAGAAAACGTTAAAAAGCAACTGAATAACGAGGGGGGAGAAAATAAGAACGATGAATTAAGAAGTTTTTAAGGGAGAAGATAAGGAGGAGGAGGAAACATCAGGAGAATGAATGAGATCGAGAAAGGAAAACAAATCTGATATTAAACAGTCGTGCTCACTTGTTGCTAGTTTTCTACAAAAATTTTAAATTTATTGAAAAAATACTGAAATAGAAATTAATAAATGACCTAGATATGGAAAAAAGAATTTTTAAAAGAGAAAATAAATATAAAATAGCTTTTTTTTAATGTTTATACCTTTTATATATTTTAGAGTGTATGTTTGTTCCATTCATCTATGATTTAAAAATATAAAAAAAAGATTGGTTCTGTTTGCGCATGCGTAAAATTTTTATTACTACAGATTTATTTAATATACTTGAAGGTATCAATTATCACTTGGCATATATAAAAATTTTCAATTCGAACTCGAAATTAATAAAATTTACCAAAAACTTTCATTCTCTACGATTGAGACAGGCGCCATTTTTCCGGTCGTTGTGACGTCAAAAGATAACTGCGAGTGGATTCGGGCAACACAACCTAGAAAGAAACAGGTGGTGTTGGTTCGGGAAACAGACACTGGTGAATTTCTCATGAATCGAATGGAATTAGCGTGAATTCACTAGAAGTGAGAAAATCCTGAACGACATGTAATCAATAATGACGATTGGTATGAAGACGTAAAGCTGCAAACTATGTGAAACTGAAAAGATACGGGAAAACGCTGAATATAGCGAGGGAGATATTCTAAAACCGAATATAATCATGAAAACTGAAATGAAAAAAAAAATAATTTAGCAAAATCTTAATAAATTATGAATGTTACTTTGTAAAAACTTATTTTGTAAACTTTTTGATCAATTTGCGGTACAGTGAGCTCTCGACTTACGTCGTTTCGCATTTACGACATTCGTAAATTCCACCACTTTTTCTGTGTTACGACACTTGTTTCGCACTTGCACATAAAAATACGATCTCCTTGACATTTTTCCTTAAAAAAATGACATTTCCATTTACGACACAGTTTCCGGGAATCAGTTAGTGACGTAAGTCGAGGACCCACTGTATAGTGTTCTCATTTGCGAATTTCATTATAACTCAATCTAGTTTCAGTTTTACTCTAAATTTGATTGGTCGTCGTCATCTTAAGTCATTTTCACTTTTTTACTGGCTTGTGGCGAGTGAGAAAAGTGGAAGGAAGTTGGAGGAAAAAGTGAATTCTCCGTGAATTCTCGAAGCTCGTAAATTCACTGGCAGTAGTTTCTCGAACGAAAAATGTCTGTTTCCCGAACGCGTCCAAAGAGTTCGAAATCATCTAAAGAAAGTGTGGAACAATCCGGCCCAAATTTCATAGTAAGTAGATCTTTGCTAAAGGAATCTGCATACCGATTTTCACTTCTTTACATGCCTATACAGGGTGTTTTGAACTCGGTGCACAAAACTTCACTGAACATTTTTTACCAAAGAATGGATGGCCCAAATTTCACCATTAAATCGCTACTGGGTAAAAAGTTGCCAATAATTAGTTAAAAATTTTATTGAAATTGATTACAGTAACTGTTCAAAGGAGCTACCATGCTTGACATCGCCAAGACATTGGCAAACAATTTCAAAAATGCCTGGTATGTCACGTACATTCCTAACTGCAATTCTGGCAACTAAATCCTCATCTGAGTTAACAGGAGTCTCATAAACTTGACCCTTCATGTGTCTCCAGAAAAAATAATCCAGAGATGACAAATCAGGAGATCTAGGTGGCCAAGCAATAGGTCTGCCTCTACCAATCCATTGGGCCCCAAAAGTTGTATTGAGGTAATTCTGAAATGTGCAGAGGCCCCTTCATGTTGAAACACATCCAATTGTGAATGGCATTTGGTACATGTTCCAACGGTTAACTAAAACCCACTGAAAATATCAAGATCAATTTCCATGCTGCTTGCATGCATAATTCAACTGGTAATGGGTTGAGTATTTCCAACAGTTTTCTCTGTAGCAATTTAGTGGTGAACTTGGGATCATCCATTCTTTGGTAAAAAAAAAAAAAATGTTCAGTATCTTATCAGGTATCTTCCTGTGCAGTTTGTGCACCGAGTTCAAAAACATCTGAAACTATGCCCATAGTAAGCTACTTTCCGAATTTCAATCTCCTACGTCAAAAAATGTAGAAAATATCAAGGGGACAGATGGACATGGTAAACTAATTAGTAGCTCCATGTTTCCGATACTTCATAACATACAAATATTAGTATTTCTTGAATTTTGGCAAACATTCGAAATTACCAATTACAGTCCGGATGGAATGGAAGCCCACTGTGATTGAGTTTATTGTCCAGCTGCAAGATGGATGATGTTCACCAGAGTGCACTCGGTTGGAAAGCTTGTTCTTCGCTATAAACTTGTTGATGACACTATCGAAGTAATTGTCCAAGACGTTTTTACAGATTCTAGGATGGATTGGAAAAGTTTGAGTTCTATTTACTTAATAATGAACACTAAATGATCAGATAGAATTAAATCCGTTTTCGGAATTATCTACACTTAATTCCATTTTTAATTATAGCCTGTCTAACATTTGAAATCGGAAGTTTAACTGAAAACGCCCAGTTCAACTTCAGTTTTATTTTAAAGCATAAATACTACTACTATTTCTGGTTTTTGACATTAATAATAGCTTAAATTGTGATTATTGAAGTTTGGATTGCCGATTTTTTAAAAAATTTTCAACGGTATTTTAAAATATTTAATTTTTTTTTTACATTTTTAAAATTTAATTTTTGATTATTAATTTTGGCCATCACTCAATATTTTATTGTCCACCCCAAAGTTAATTTTTTTATGAAAAATTTTCGTACATATGTGAGACCAAGTTTTTTGAAACTGAAACGTCAAGCAATAAACCAAATAAAATTATTGCGCACTTAGGGGCTTCTTTAAACTATGCCTTAACGTATTTTTATGATAATTAGCAACAATTTTTTTTTCTTTGTTAAGCCGTTTAAAATATATTATTTTTTTTGAAAAATAAACACAGCAACAAATAAAAGTCAATAAATTCTAACTGCACGGACTCCTCTCATGAGAGAAATAATTTTCGTAAATATTTGATGGGCTCAGAAGAGCCATTTGGGAGCTATTAAGTTTTTTATTGGCCGACCCCCACTCAAAATTTTTTTTCACTGAAATTGACTCATGTAAAACTCATGGTTCGCGAAGATAATGTTAAAATTTAACGAAAAAAATTTCGCCTCTACGTTTTATTTACGTATTACGTTTTGTGCAGCTAACTCCTCCGAAATAGATGGGATCTGAAGAACGATTTCGGAGTTTTTGATATTTCTATTTTTTAAAAAAATTGCTCATGTTCATCGAAATAAAAGAACCAATTATGAATTAATCGAAATTATAATCATTGTGTAATTGGATATAAAAGTATTCAGGAAGTATTCTGTTATACGGGGAGATCTGTGGGAATGTACGTTCAGTTTTCCAAATGTCTATTTCAATAGATAACTGGTGTTAGATTAAATATTTCTTTAATTTTTTATACTTTTTTTGCTAGAATTTCGATTTTAATCTAACTGGATTATGATCATATGATATATGAAAATGTACGACTATAGCGAAATTACTACTTTCGTTTTTTAACCTAATATTCCCCTCATGTTCTCGGGGTCTAATTGATGGGTTAGTATAATATAGTGGTAATTTTTGCATAATTTGAGGCCCGGGTTTCTATTTGTAAAAACTTTCTTGATCCCCGGGCCATTAAGAGCAATTCCCAAAAAATACCAATAAATTTTGACATGCAATATAGTGAAAAAAGAAATTATTAAAAACGAAATTTTAAAGGTTTACATCATAAACTACAGAAATTTGCTAGATGATATCGTCTTCTGTTTCGGAATCGGTGAAGATGACTGTTTCATTATTATAAATTTCTTCATCAATCGGGGACAATTTTGCAAATAGATCGGGCCTTTACCGGCTTTTATATAAATTTAGATGAATACCCGGCTCTAATTTACGTCCCCGACTTCAAATCGAACTTTTACGGTTCCCGTTTAACTTGATTATTCTTACATATTAAATTAATGTTTCCACGTTCCTAATATTGATTTTAATTATGGAATTAAAGAAAGGAAAATTTATATTCCTGAAATTTTGAACACAATTTAAATCTTACCACGTTTAATTTTATTATGAAAATATATTGATTTGGGAAGGCTATAATTAAGTCATGAGGAGTGAAAAAAATTTTTGTTTTTGTGATATAAGTTTTATTAAATAGGTTTTGTATTTTTTTTCGTCTAATAAAAAGTTGTTAAATTTTTGAAAAGATTTATTAGGGATTATAATTGTTATCTAATATAAATTTATATTTCTTTGTATTTTCTTGGAATTTGTATATTTTAAAGCTTTTAAAACTGTTTAAATTCTTTATGTGGTATAGTTGATTGTGGTTTGTTTTCATTTTTTTCATATTTGTTAACTACTAAATTGTTAATGCTATTAGGTAATTTATTTTTTATTTCCAGTTTTGTATTTTTTTGCTTGTATTTATTAAATACTTGTTTGTGATAAACTATTGATTTTTGTAAGAACTTTTTAAATTTTTTTGGAATAAAATTTATTTTATTATAGTGAATGAGTCAATAAATATTTTATTTATCATTGTTTGGATTACTTATTATTTTGTAAGTTATTTCTTAACTGAAATAGGATTTTATGTAAATATTTTGGGTAAGTTATTGAATCGTACTCATTTTTGTTTAATTATATTAATTTTCTATCATGTTGGTTGATAGAAAAGGAATTGTTCCACTTTTTAATTTTCAATTCTAAAATTCCACTTCTCAATATATTTATAAAGAATATAGCAACCTTTTTTAAACATTTCTATCGACTTATTTTTTGAAAATATTAAAAAAAAAATTCGACTCTGTAAAGCCGCGTTGGGCGTGTCTAATCGCCGCTTGTGTGAGCGACATGACCGTGCTCATTCGGGGATCGACTGTGAATTGATTTATAAAATCGGAAATTTTAATAAATTTTGAACTGGGTCGGTAGGTTAATGGAATTTCCGTAGTTCAATGATTTAGAAATGAATTATTTTAGGAGAAACTTTTTTTTTTATATATTTTATTTTATTTTTTTTTTAATGCTGGTGAGGCCTAGAAGAAACAGGAAAGCGTCTCTGTATGGGTGGATATTTTACTGGTGTGATTAGTTGTTTTTTTTTTTAAGAATTTAATTATTTATTTTAAACACAATATTTACTTGAAAATTTGCTTGAAATATAATTAGAATCCATAATAAAGAATCAGAATCTTCAAAAGTAAGAAATAAAAATTCTATGAATACGCTGACACCTCTTTAATCTGAAACTTGGTAGGAGCCGCTTTTTTTTTTGTTGAAGACTTGATTTGCATATTCGTTCATTCAGAGCTTGAAGAAGAAGGTGTTTTTTGAGATGAGATATTTAGAAACTAAGCAAATTAAGGTGACTAATTAAATATATTTAATATAGAATTAAAACTCGTTTTCGATATAAATGATTTCAAGCCACTTGCATAAAGAGTAATTATTTACCTTACTTTTAGGTCTTACTAAGTAGCGGAAATATAGAGTTAGTTCTATCATGTCTATCAGGCTGTTTCCTTCATATTTCGATATCCTTCAATGTTATGACTATGTACATTTCTCTATAGGTAAGTCCTAATTCACTATTTAGCTTAGAATCATATGATCAGTAGGATCGGAGATAGAAGATCAGTCAGGTCCATATGTTTTATGAACATGTAATGAAGTAAAATTTGTTATGTTGATTCCTGTAGGCAAAACTTAAATTACTATTATGTTTGGGCCAGATTGGCTCACTGAGAACGAAGTTACGGGAGTAGTTTCGGACCTTATGATAAATGGGTCGTAAATGGCAAAATTTTTAAAATTGATTTTCCCCACTGCCTTCTCGCTATAAATTACAGTTGAACACGCGAATATTAAAATTGGAAGGGAAGATACGTGAAAGGACGGAGTTTCAGATGCTTGATTTGTATTATTGGGAGGGCATTTGTGCCTTACTAAAATTTAAATATTTGTATATTTAAAAACATCCATAAGTGGATAAAACTGACTGAAATAAAAGTTGTTTAACCGAGACGGTTAATTGTCGTATTAATAAATATTTGCTAAGTTCATTATTAGGAGCTTTAGCATAAAAGCTACTTATAAGAATGCGCCCTTGGTCTGTACGTTTATCCGGCCGTCCGTCCGGCCGCCGTTTGCACGATAAATTGAAAACGGATTAACTTTTTCAAATTCTGTTTTCAGAAATATGACCATCAAAGTCTTAGCTCGGCCGTATCAACTATTCAGAATTTTTCGTGGACCCCTTTAAGTCGAATTCACGTGCTAAAACAGTGAGTGTAAAGAATACAAAGATACTGGCATGTCTTATAACAATCGATTTGTCAAGAATGAATATATTGTTACTTTCTGTTCATCTTTTAAGCATTATTGACAACGGCGCGCGCACGTGAAATCGCTTTGTCGACGCACGATTGCTCAAGTGCTCATAATCTATATCATTAAGTAGCGAACGAATGGAGCTACTTATTGGTTTTATAATGTCTTCACTGTGTACCCCTTCATAATATCTACATTTTTTGAGGTAGAAGGTTGAAATTCGGAATTACGGGGGTGGGATTCAGGGAGGGCAACATACCTGTGTGCTATTTAAGTACGCAAAGGTGTGAAATTCGGTATCCAGATTACTCTAGGCAAGATCTACAATACTTAGAAGTTTAGGCCCAATTGTTCCAGGCGGGGTCGGATTTGCGGGGTTGGCAGTCACTTGGTCCTTAGAACTATGGCAACATATGGCATGTTATACATCATACATTCGGAAATGATGAAAAAGGAAAGAAGATACGAGGTTTTTACATATCATACATATTACGTTCGAGAAAATCAATTTTCTTGATTAAAAAACTTGGGGAGAGGTAAAAAGTGCAGATAAAGGGGGTAAAAATAAATGACCGCAGGATCTGCCACTTGCCTTCCCCTACTCGGGGGAGAGGGGGTTAATTTCTTTTTAATAAATGTATTTCTGCTTTACTGCTAAAGCTCCTATTTGGAATGTTTATAAGATTTTATTATTAAGTAGCGGAAAAATGGAGCTACTTATTGGTTTTATAATGTCAGTCCGTGTCCTTCATAATTTATGCATTTTTTGAGATAGAAGGTTGAAATTCGTAATGTAGCTTATTATGGGCATGTGCACCTCACTATTTAGTTTGGTTTTGATTAGCCCACTAAGGTCGGAGTTTTTGGGGTGGAAATTAGAGGGGACCAAAAGGTCTAGGTGCCATTACATGAAGATTTTTTTTTTCCGAGGTATCCATGCCTTCCCGACTCGGTGGCGGAAATGCATCGAAAAGCAGGGGGGGACTACATTGAAAAATAGTGTACTTGTTCCAACTCTGTAATAAAGGAGCTGTAAAAAATATTTCCGGTTTTCATTTGACTGACCTTCTTAAGTAGAATAAGAATGGAACTACTTATTGGTTTTATAATGTCAGTTCGTCCCTTTCATAATTTCTATATTTTTTTGAGGTAGAAGGTTAAAATTCGGAATATAGCTTATTATGGGCTTGTCCATCTGCACTATTTAGTTTGGTTTTGATTGGTATACGGGAGTCGGAATTACGGGGTGTGATTCAGAGAGGGCCACATATCTATGTGCTATTTAGATACGTAAAGGCGTAAAATTCAGTATCCAGATTCCTCTAGGCAAGATCTACATTACTATTAAGTTTAGGCCGAATTGTTCCAGTGGGATCGGATTTGCGGGGGTGGTAGTCACTTGGGTATATATGTGTATTTTAGTATACCAAGGCTCATACTAATTCAGGATTCGTTACAACTTACGGAAAATAAAGATAAAACTTAACGAAATATTAACACACAAGCAGCATATATTTCAAGTATTATTTCTTATGCACATTCCGCGTTATTCGACACTAAAGGGTTGGTTATCCGGATCGCTACACACAAAGCTGACATCTTAAACCCGCTACTCCATAGAACTCGGGCTGAAGATGTGAGCGTACAGTGTAGCGGTCCGAATAACGAACTCTTTAGTGACGGATAATGCGGAATGTGCATAAGAAATTATGCTGAAAGTATATGCTGCTTGTGTGTTAACATTTCGTTAAGTTTAATCTTTATTTTCAGCAAGTTTTAACGAATCCTGAATTAGTATGAGCATTGGTATACTAAAATACACATATACCGTCACTTGGTCCATAGAACTATGGCAACATATGGCATGTGATATATCATACGTTCGGAAATGATGCGAGGAAAGAAGATACGAGGTTTTTTACATCTTCTACATATTATGTTCGAGAAAATCAAATTATTGATTAAAAAAAACTTGGGGAGAGGTAAAAAGTGCAGATAAAGGGGTAAAAATAGATGGCTTGCCTTATCCTACTCGGGGGGGGGGGGGAATTTCTTTTTAATAAATGTATAAATGTATTTCTGCTTTACTGCTAAAGCTCCTCCTTGGAATGTTTACAAGATTTTATTAAAACAGATAAATATATGTCAAAATATATTTTTCTTAAGTCCTAAGGGAATTCGTTCCATTTAGTTATTGTATTGAAAGGGAAAGTTCTGCTACGAAACGAAGATACCATCTCTACTTCAATTTTTTATCTCCTCGTTGTCCTTATCGTCGTAGCGTTCTTCAACCATAGTTTAATGAAAGCGGCTGGATGATTTGTCGACTGTTACAGCTACAGCCAATTCCTTCAGTATTCCTTTCGTCATTATAGTATCTGATATTGGTAATTTCATTTTGCTGCACATACTTGTGACCGATGAATATCTAGATAGATGGAAGGCAGCATACACTTATAGGCTATTGTAAGTCTTTTGTGATGAAACATTGTCGAACTCAACCAACATGTCATGCTATAATCCAAATAAGCATACCGTAATTTTTGGATTTATCATTAAGCATACCGTAATTTTTGGATTATAATGCGCGTATTATGCAAGGTGTAACAGAAAGGTTCATCACATTTCAAAAATCTGTATTTAAAAAAAAATGAAGATACAGAAATGGGTGACATATTGAAATGTTTGTAATAATCTTAAGTTTTATTTATAAGTGTTCGATCTATCCTCCTCCAAAGGCATCTAGCCGATAATCAAATTCCCCCCATACCTGATGAAGTATAACTGGAGTTACTTCACGAATGGCAGCTGTTATTCGAGTGCTTAGCTCCTCCAGATTTACCGGAAAGGGGGCACAAAAACACGGTCTTTAACGTATCCCACAAGAAGTCGTCACAAACAGTGAGGTCTGGGGATCGAGGTGGCCACAAAAAGGCCTTGGTTGTGCATCACCATCTTGACAGTAACTGACGGGACTTCCCCACGGTCTTCCAGATGCACCCTAGAGACCTCTATCAGCATTTGACATAAAAGTGACGTTCCCCTCTTATTACCAGTAAGCAATAACTAATGGTGAGAGGGAACCTCCTTTAACAGAAGAAAAGCGCAGACCTAGGAGAAATACCCCAAAGTGCTGCGCTAGTGAAATATCGAAAACAAATTGACAAAAACAAAAATACAAATAAATTACAAATAAAAACAAAACCAAAAATGAAAAGGAAATTATCGTGACAATTTAAGCATTCGTATTAAAGTAGAGCCTCCGATAGGGCCTGCATCTCCATTCAACAATGCATTCGGGTCCTTCCTTGCGATTTCCGAAGTTTCGAAGGCGTCCAACGAAATCCTGTATCTCACATGTCTAAGCAATTGACAATCTTTTATCAGTATGTCATATCCTGTCTCCAGCCTGTGTTTCGCGACCGCCGATTTATCTGGGCGGCCAAATCTTCCGTGGTCTGTATGTTCCTTGAACCTCGTTTTAACGTTCCTACAAGTGACTCCTCAGTACATCTTCGGACATTTACTACAGGCAATCTCGTAGATCCCTGCCTGTATAAGTGGTGGAGTCTTGTCTTTGGGGTTCCCCAAAAGGTTCCTCAGGGCATTGGGGTTTTTGTGCGTTACTTCCAAACCTGCCTCTCTAAAGATAGGGCGTAACTTCGCGGAAAGCGTTTTGTTCTGTGTGATAGGTATTCTGCACGTCGGGGTTCGTCTGTCTTTAAGGTTAGTGCAATCTTTAACTAGCATGGCAAATTTTCTCCTACGTACCAAATCTCGAACTAGTCCGGGTCTATATCCGTTACTTCTCGCTATGTCCTGTATGCGTTTTATCTCATTGAAATATCTGATTTTTGACAGCGGAATGTTCAAGCTCTATCCATGGGTTATTAGAACAGGTTTATTTAGGAGACCAATTGGGTGAAATAACAGTTCATGGCTTACCTGGTGTGAGAAGTCGTGATGCAATATGGGTCGATGGATGGATGGATCACTTATGCTGTACTATTGTATATGATTTATTTTTTCCCATTGAATCAACGATGATCACAGTTTGAGGATGTGAGTGTTATCGGGATGAAAAGTTGATCACTTATACTTGTGGAATAGATAATTGTGAATATTCTATGGATAAAGTATTCGAGGATGAATTTTTCGGTACTGATGTGTTTCAGTTTTTGAACCAGATACCAATTTCCGTGTTGGTAAACATTTGTTTAATTTAGAATAAATTTAATATCAAAAATAAATTTAAAAATAATAAATTGTTGGTGACACGAGGACCTTTCGGATCATTTCAAGTTTAACAAATAAAGTCAGAGTGGTCAGTATATACAGTTGATCCAGCCCAGGTCTTGATGTTATCAAAATCGATTTCCAAAAACAGAAAAAAATTATTAATAAAAAATTGTTCATTCAAATTCCACTTTCATTATTGATTTCCTCATTTTAAAAAAGTTTACTCTAACGTTGAGAAGAAAATGTATGCTTTAAATTTAATTATCATTCATATATCTCAACTGTATCCTATGTTAATAGTAAAAAAAAACAAACTAAATATGGTCAGAAACACAAATCCCCACAAATAAAACTTTTAATAAGTAGCTACGGAGAAGTAATCATTTCTTCTCCTTAAGCATATCTGATTAACAGATATAAGCATTTCAATCAAAAGGTATTAACGAAAAAAATTTTTAAATTGTATTTTGGAATTTTTAACTTCCATTTCTATTTAGATTAGAACGTTTTGAATACTTGTGTGGACTTTTACGAATGCATTAGACCAGAAGTCGGCAACCTGATGCTTTTTGGGTATTGGGCCTGCGGCTCGGGGCCGTCTTAACGCATGGGCCCTTACTCGGGGTCCCCACGAGCATAGGGACATTGAGTGGGTTGTCTAAGGGCCCCAGCGCACTCGTTGGCCCAGGTGCCCATAATGCTATTAAGATAACACTGCTGCGGCTCACCCTTGAGCAAGCAACATAAAATTGTCCGTGAAAGAAACACGGCGATCTCAAATCCACCCCGCAGTACTTAATAGACCGCCCCTGAGACATTGTTGATCGCAAGTCGCACTGGAAATTGTAATCTCTTAAAGTTAAAAGGGAGATCCGTCGGAATGTCCAAAATTCTTTTTTTTATGTGTGTTTAATAAATATTGAATTAATTGTGATTTGTTATAAGATACTAATTGTCAGCACCATTTCTTTTATGGCTCCCCAAAAAATTTCAAATCCTTCCTTGGGCTAGATTTGTCTCTCCTTCTACAAATGTGCCGACCTGGGTTAAATGAAACACACTCAGACATTTAAAATATCAAGTTTTAGCCGTACGTATATGGGAAGATCGACCCCATTGTTTTTGATTTAGTACGTTTATATGTATAGATGAAAAAGGAAAGGAAAAAGTTCCACGACCTGGCTCGTCGCCTCTACTATAGCATAGCTTCAGTATCTCCATCTGACTTTATGTTGTTATCTATTAAACTGTCGCCTTTTGAAATCGTCTTCTCATGTTAAAGAATAGGGGAGTTGTGCTCGACGGTCGCCAGGGACGCTTTTCCTGAATTTGTGGAGATGATGATTGGTTTTGATTTGTTGTTGTAATTACTAGTTTTCGATTTATAAAAATGTGCTATATTAATATAGAAATATGATATTAATAATGCAGATGATGGGCTTTGCGTGTCAGGCGGAGTGTCTTGTGTGGCCTTAGCCAAGTGTGTTTATTTTGCTACTTGGCAACGGCTGGAGATGGGCGAGATCTCGTTCTGGGTCATTAGTTACAGAAACGATTGGCCACTTGAAGGGTGCTTTTACACTTCATCCCCCCACACTCCTGGAGAAGAAAAATATATTTCGCAAAAATAAAATGAGAGTGAGCTGCCTGAGTACGATCGCAGGGTGGGTAGTTTGGATTCTCTTCGTACAGCTGTTGTGACTCCGTGGTTTTTAAGACTCCGCCATATGGAACTTCTGCGCTCCATATCCTGTTTATGCAGTCCTCCCGATCACATAAACACAGGAGACAAGCAATTATTTGTGTAGCAATCTTAATTTCTTGCGAATGAAATAAAAATCCCGCGCATCAGAGAGAGAGAGAGAGAGAGAGAGAGAGAGAGAGAGAGGTCCTTCTGGTTGGGGTTGGGATTTTTTCTTCTTTTTTAATTTTTATTTTCTCAACGCCGTAAAAATGAGGGCTCTTCAGCCGAGGAAAAGAGCCTCTGAAGTGCTTCACGTAAATAAGACACAACTCACTCTGTGGAGTTATATATGCGTGTGAAGGCGTTGAAGCAAATGGTGATTAGATTAAAGAAGTCATAAAATGAGGCTTTCGAAATAGAATTTCGGTTCATTGGGGGAAAGTTTGCAACAACAAAAACGAGAGAAACGATCCTCCCGTTAACGTCGAAACCTATTAAGAGCCGTTTTTCGGCAACTTAAAGTGGTCGACCAGTTTTTGTTGGGATAATTTAAGTGTTCGAAGGGTTATCGAACGCGTAAAATGATTTGAACCGGAAATAGCCGCCCAAGGAATATGCAAACGAAATGATGAGTTATATTTGTACGAGGACTGCTCGCTAAAGACTCAGATTGATTTCTCTATATAGTCGAACTTGACTTGTCGAGTGGGAGACAGGTTATATTGGACCAAATACTCTGTTACAGTATTAGCCCTATGTGATTGTATCTTTTGATGTAAGTATCAACCGGATAGGGACAGGTCTGGGCTTTTTCCTGGCGATATGCAATCCTGGCAAAAATTATTCGAACACAACATACAAAATGTATTTGCAACGCTTAGATTTTCTGTAATTTGCAAACCCTTACATATAAGGATAGAATAACCTAGGTGTCACTTAAAATTCCTTAATACCTGGAACAAAAATTTCATCACTTCAGTGATAATTATTGCTCTAAACAAATTGCAATTAAAACACCACCGTGGAAACAATTATTCGTACATTCCAAGCTTAGAAACAAATTATTCGAATGCGTCACATTATGCAAAATGGTTTATATTCGGAATTTTTCTATGGGTTAACTCCACTTCCAGTGCATGGGTCTATTAGCCATCGGTAATTTTATCGACTGTACAAACGATTTATCACATTAGCCTTGGAACTGAGTGAAGACAACAAAAAATAAATTGTTTCTTAAAGGAAGTTATATAGAAAGTGTTCGATGAACTGTATCAACTGTTAAATATGAATAGAAAAAGTGTCAGGATTGGTCACTCAGGGAAATTTGCAAGAAAAAAAATAGAAGCTGTACATCCAAGGAACTGAATAAGAAATGGAAAAAGTCTAATGAAATATGAGTGAAACAACAGCAAGAAATCGACTGAACAAAATGGGCTACAAATATTGCAAAGCAAAAAGTTAACCTCAGTTAATAAAGCATCACAGATAAGTATGCTTACAACAGGCAAAACACAAAAAATGGGATATTGAAGACTGGAGTAAGGCTATGTTTTTCGACGAAAGTTGAATTATACTGATTGTGGAGATGATAATTGAGGTTTTTGTTTGGCGAGGGAGTAATCTAAAAATTTGCTAATGAGTGTTTAAGGGATTCCTGAAAGAATCCGCCTTTTTTAATGATTTGCGGATGAATGTCTTCTAAAGGACCAGGTAAAATAGCAATAATCCATGGAAAAATAATGGAGTAGTGTATGATGAAGTTTTGGATAACTTTCTTATTTTTTTCACCCCACTGCAAAAATCAAAACTTACAAAATAAGGATATTAAAAGACTTCCATGACCAGCACAAAGCCCGGATCTATCACCAGCAGAGAATGTATAGTGGAAATTAAAAAAAAAAATAGGAAGTGAAAACTAGATTCGATATAAACACGACCCTCGTCATAGTCTGATATGCTAGCGCCCTCTGTCACCCGAGGTAGACCCCCCGTGCTGTTCTTGCTCTTGATTAGGTTTATTTATCAATTCATCCTTTATGATCTGCACACCGAATACTGCGAGCATTCCATTATTATATATGTCTTATGCTACTTGCCCAACTGTGAAAAATGCAATTATCGCTTTTCTTACGTTTCTGAAGTTGTTTTAATGGATGGATAACCACTTTACGAAGGAGTTTGATAAGTTTGGTAAATTTCTATGTATCGTTGCAAGATTTGCTTTTTTCACGTGACGGTGGCACGTGACACACTTCAAACCAGCTCATGCCAAATTTCAGCCAGAATCCACGAGTATGACACGCGCTTCATTCGGTTGAAGCGAGCAATGTAGCAGTTATCACAAATATAAAAAAATCGCAATGGCAAAACTTTACGAATTAGGCTTCCAGTTATTTCTCATCCACCCTATTCTCCGGACTAAGTTCCATGTGAGTTCTTGTTTCCAGATTTACAAACCCGGCTCGGTGGTTAAACATTCTTAACGAATGATGAAAAAATTTTGCAGACTTTGACGAATGCTACTTTTCAGAAGGGATGACGAAAAAATTGGTAACTCGCTGAACCAAGTGTATAACCCTAAATGAAGACTATGTTGAAAATTAAAAAAAAAGAAAATCTTTCCATAAACATATTTATCATATTTACCTTACTTATCAAATGATCCTCGTACCATCCTAATTGGTAAAAGAGAGATCTTCCGAAAAGCTTAAATCTATATCACAGTTCTTTTGCTAGAGTCCATCTTCAGAAAATTTTGAGAGATAAACGAACTCTTTTCTCTAGCTCAATATGGAAAATAGAGATAAGATTTGAATGGTTTGTTTATTAACTTAGAAGCCTAATGGATAAAAATCAAGGGGAAGAGAGAATTTTGAAAAGCCATTTTATAACTCCACGCCCTCGTAAATCATTCATTAAATGAAGGAAAGAAGAGTCGATTCGTCTGTGGGACATTCATTTTGGATGATCTCAAGTTCTATGGCTATTCCCATACACACTCATATTGGCTTCTCCTCCTTTTTTTTTATTGTCCTTACCCCTCTCACTTTTAATCACTACTCTTAATGAGTCACTTAGACCCGCTGACATGTGATGGGAATTAACGACCGTCTGTCTTTCGCTCCTTTTTTTTTTATAAACTTGTATAAATTATTTAAAAAGAAATCGACATTTGTTTGTTTTTCTCCCTTCCAAACGTCGTTAAACTGTGCTTCCATTTTCTGCGTTTGCTTTATTGCTCGAGTGTCATTCACTGGGAATTTTTAAAAACATTTCTGGATGAGTGATCGATTAATTTTCAGCTGATTTGAGTAAATGATAGAAGCGATTCAGATTTTAGAATTGAGGGAATTTTGTCCTATATTGAAATGGTCGGAAATGCACATTTTAGGCACCACATGTGAGGAACGTTTTTTGTAATCTCAGAGCAAACAATAGTTCATTTATCCATAAATACTTCGCTTTTGGTGACCTAATATAGGTTGGGACCATTTCATATAAGCACTTCTTATAGGCATTTCGACTTAACCTAAGCCTCTTCTCGTCACCTTGATAAAGCCGAGAATAAAAGACGAAACTAGTCAGTATATACTGTTCACAATGTATCTACTTTCTGTTATGTACTTAAAGCCCTCTTCATCATATACCAAACTATAGAAGCCAGAAAACCTTTCTATGTATTAGGGGAGTTTGTTCTCAGGTTCAAATGAGTAGGTGGTAGTTTGTTATGAACACGAAAGCAGCTGTTCAAGAACGTCTCGTACACGTATTACTCGATCAAATATGCATACCGTACTATTGGTTCCATATCTCAAAATATTCGGTTTACAGCCTTCAGGCATGTGTAGAATATTGACACTAAAGTTGAGACAAACTGTATATTGAAAATGGCTTACAAAATTTATAATATCTTCAGTCAATAATTTGTTTGAGGAACAGGAAAAGAAAGTCATACGGGGACATATCTGGTGAATACGGTGCTTAGTTGAAGACATTCGTTGGGGTTTTGGAAAATTCGCGTACAAGTTTCGATGTATGGGATATCGTATTATCGGAGTGCAAAATCTGAGAATTTTCCTTCCACAAATCTGGCCTTTTCCAACGCTTCAGCACGAGAAATTTCCATTTCAAAAAAGCGCAGAGCATACTTTCGGTCGACTCCTCAACCAACTGCTGTAAACAAACTATTTAGAGTAAAATGGCCTTCCCTGAAGTGCAATTATGTTAGAACCTTCTCATAATTGTCTAGAATCTCCTCATATTTTCCCAACATTTTTCAAGCTACTTCGGTTTCATAAAATTATACCTCCCCCACCCCACCGAGAACGCTTACACTTTGTGCCCTTACTTTACATTGTTCTCCAGATCTGGAATCATTAAACGCAGGCTGTAGTTTTATTCAGTGTGTTTTTTTCACCCCCCCCCTCAATTTTATAGAATGATTCCCAATTCAACCTGAAGCTACCAGGGCCCGTAAGGAGTGATATTACCCACGTTTATTTATTTATTTATTTATTTATTTATTTATTATTAGAGTTAGTAAAATGGACTTCATCTAAAAAATATAGGCGGGGGGAAGCAAAAAGACACTTAAAAATAACATTCACGGGTTAGTAAGAAAACGAAATATATCACCAGGGGGAAGAGTACGCAGCCAGATTCGCATTGCACGTTTAAAACCCAATAAAGAATCTTGTTGGCAAATTGAAAGCGGGAGATACTCCCAAGTAAGAATAGCTGTCGAATTAATAAAGCGTCTAACATAGTTAGCGGGCATTAGAGGGTAACGATAAGAGGAGGGATGTCTAGTATTATAGAGATAAGTGTTGGTCGGTGACATTGTCTAGAAGGTACTGGTATCAGTTATTGCACAGCATTTATGATTTTGTAGATAATGGCCAGTGCATCTAACCTGACCCAAAACTCTGTCTCCACTGAAGTTCTTTTTTCACATCCAAGAATGGCATCGGAATGATAAAGATAAAAATCTCTCACTAACCTCCAGGTCATTTTTGAAATATCAATGGCTTTTGTGTGATGATGCCAAAAGTACGATTTCACACATAGTTTGCAGACCTCTCGTTGATGTATTTTGGTAAATTGAGCTTTCCTTTGCATATGACCCCTTAAAACTATGAAACCCCAGACAAGGACAGACATTGCTTAAGTGGCTGTATCCTGTTCTCATTCGAAATCTATCAATTCCGTTGAATTTGACATTCCTCAAGCAATTGTCTCTAAACTCAGATTCTGTGATGTTTTGCGTGCGTAGCATCTCTTTTCCGTAAAGGATGTCCGAATATTAATGGAATGTAATTGGATGGCACGACAATGTATGTTGCGGTAAGCTTTATTTAAGGAATGTAAAGAGATGTAATTGGTGTGCCGCCTATTCAGATTATTGTTTCCAGCTCTCAGGCTGACTTAGAACGACATTCCATCTTCCTAGAGTTAGTGTTTATAGTGAATAATTTGCATTATTGTACACGGAAGACTCCTGAAGGACCGTTTTGTCTGTGATGAATGTTGTTGGTAGCCCCACTTTGGATTATTATCATTACAATTATTATTCAACTTGTTTATCTCTCTCTCTCTCTCGCCCTCTTCTTCTATGTTGGGTGATGATGTGTTGCGATTCTTTGCCTTTCTGGTTTATTTGAAATTCCGTTCGTATTAACCTTTTCTCAGCGGTCCCGAGGCTTCTCTTTCCAGGTGGGTTTATTTACCCGGACGCCCCCGCGTGCCCCTGCCCCCCCTCGCGAAACCCCGTCGCTCCCTCATAACGACCCGTGTCACTTCCGACACGAAATATGAGCGCCTCCCGCGGCGGCTGCAAAACCTCGGAGCCTCCCTCGCCACTAACCAACGAAGAACAAGGGAAATGGATGGCGCTTAAACGCTATGAAATAATTGAAATGAATAAATTTAAAAAGGTACCAAAAGCAACGGAGAGAGGAAGAGGAATTTTATGGAGGGGAGAGATGAAAACTGAAGTAGCAATTTATTTATTCAGAGTTTTATGCTTTTTTCCTTCTCGTTATTTCATTAGACGGCTAATTGCTTTTATTATTATTATTATTATTATTATTATAGAACTCGGCTCCCCGGCCTTTAAATGGATTTAAGAAATAGTCTTGCAACTCTAAAATGGATTTAAGAAAGCTTTTAGAGTGAAAGCTTGGAATTCCACTGTCACGTGGTCACATTTTTCTCACAATTCCACAACAATGCGTGGTACCTAATATGTTTTTGAAACACACAATTACTCATACAAACCTCACGTACCAAAAATAGGTTCCAAGATCATACAGTATCGAAAATAATATCGACAAACAAGATCAGTGGCTCACGACCTTCAATCCCTGGCTGCTGTGACCATCATACAGCAGTCGTTAATCCAGGTCCATCTCGTCGGCCTCAGGCCATACAAGCTCTGGATGGACGTATTGGATTACAATGAATAAAAAAAAAAAACAAAAAAAAACTCCTTATACGAACTCGAAGGGACAAGAATTCTCAATTCGTTATAAAGAGATTTCGTAATAAGGAGGTGAAATCTTTTAAAATTTATGGCTAACCAAATTTTTTAAAAAATTCGTTTTACAGAAAATTCCGTTATAAAGAGGTTCGTTATAAGACGGTTTTTACCTTACCTTCTTTCTAGCCGAATCTGTATGACACTACTATCAAATTTTTTTCATACCGTATTGCAACAAGTAGTTAATATTTTCGTATGAACTCAACTGTCTGTTCATTCAAAAATTCGTTGAACCCTGTGGGTAATCTTCAATTGATTGATGATGAAACAAATATAGAGATACAAAGAACTGAGACAAATATTGAGGTCATAGCCAATAAACCTACTGTATCAATCATTGATATGTGTGAAGCTCAATTCATCATAAACGCTACAGGAATCAGTCATATCTGTATTTGTACTGAATTGATGTTCGACTACACTTTCTTCCAGCAGTCCTCCAGTTTTTACTTCTTCTTTGGTGCATCGACCCGTGAATTCAACAAATTTTTAGATTAACTAGCCTCTTCTGCAATCATTAATGAAGAGATTGACAAAGTTGGTGGAGGTCTTGATAGCGAGAAAGAAGACGCACCGAATTTCAACCAGTTTCGCCTTTAATTCCTGGCTTTGTCAAGGATATTCACCTGACAAAGCCAGGAATAAAAGGCGAAACCGGTCGGAATTCTGTGTTTTCTTTCCCGCTATGTACTGCAAAGCTTCCATTAACTTCATCAGGAAGGACGTACAGAGAAATCTTATTTCGTAATAAAGAGATTGATTAAAGACGAAACAAATCTCTTGTCCACAACTATTTTTATTATGTTCATTTCGGTTATCCTGTAGCCATCATTCAGCAGAATACAACCGAAATGTGCATACAGTAAATGAAAATAGCTTGTGGACGAGAGCGGCGTTTCTCAACCTTCGGGTCGCGAAATGATGGAAAAATTATATAGATCCTATAAATAATCTAAATCAGAGAGGCAGGTATTCAAATCAGACCCGATATTGGATCACGGTACAGGTACAAACATTTTTTTAGCTGCACTGTAAAAAAATGTTGAAAACGCTGGACAAGAGATTTATTTCATCATAAAAGAAAAGATTGTTGAGTTCATACGAAATTATAAACTATGTATAAAAGAAACTTGGAATATCTCATACATATCTGGCGAAAAAGAGGGCATTTGGTTTATAGAATATCGTAATTTTTGGATTATTATGCGCACCTGTGTATAATGCGCTTCTAGTTTTTTTGTTGGTTTTGGAAAACTTTCCCGCGATGTATAATGCGCATCCATGTATTATGCGTACCCAGATTATTGTAAAAAAATGAACATATTATAAAATAAAAATTTGTTATTCAAATCCTGCATAATCAGAATATCACTTTCAGAACAGAAGAGTTCCAAAATAGCAGCAGAATAAAAACAATAAACACTGACCAATCAACACAATTAGCTGTAGTGCCCGTTGGCTTAGAGCTTAGCATCCCATACCAGAGCTTTGCATTTGGTATGATGACTCACGATAACGTGTATTGAATTTTGAATTAAGAACTGCGTATTTTTTTTTTTTTTTTTTTTTTTTTTTTTTTTTTTTAGAATAAAGAAATTTTCACGTAGAGCTTGGAATTTTCACATCAAAATCGGAATATTATGCGCACTTTTGTATATTGCGCGCATTATAATTCAAAAATTACACTATGTCTTTGAGGCATTTTAAAGATATTATATGAAAGAAATGGAAGGAAAAATTCCGCGACCTGGATTTGAACCAGGAACCGCCAGCCGCCTATACCAGCTTATTCATGGTCTCTGGTTCGAATCTAGGTCGCGGAAAATTTCCTTCCACTTTCCCATGTAAAATCTTCATCGCATTAATCCCAGTTCAAAATTATTACTTTCTTACTGTATTTTAGATTCATCCATCAATTTTATTCAGTGCTTCCTACCTTAACTTGTAATTCTAAATCTTAGTATCACATTTGATACCCATCTTACTCTACTGTTTTAGTAGATCAAAGCGAGGTATAGAAGTTAAGCGCGTCATCAAAGGATTGGGGCTGCCTTTCCACTTTTCCTTATTTATAGCCAGCCAAAAAGCAAACAAAAAGCCTTGGCCAGTACGTCACGCTGCGATGTTTTTCATTGGGAAAAATCAAAAGTGGATTTTCAACAAATATTTGCGCTCGTCAACTTAACGCTGCATTCGGATAACCTCCGACCCCGTCAGAGTCCCGCTGCGCCCTCTACATCATCCCTTCGGCTAACCTTACGGACTACCAATTACTCTCTCCCTCCTTCAATAAAACAATGGCTCCCTCTACCCATCCTCCGTATCTGGGGGGATGGGGATTTTGGGCTAAGGAATTTTTTGGCCGTTTGCGTGGTTAGCTTCGAGGGAATCCTTATTACACCCGAAGGAGTTGGTTGCAGGGAGGATTAGAGCGAGAACAAAATAACAGAAACGTAGACATAACAAGGAGATTGGGTGGATTAAAATGTAAATAATAGATCCTGCTGGGGCCTTTAAATAAGACTTTTAAAATTTGATTTGTGTGCTCGGAGAAGAGAATTCGCGTCGCCTCTCTCGTTAATACATTGCGCACTCAGGTCTTATTACATTTCTGCGTCTTGTTCAAATATTTACATTTAGATCCTATTCTGTATCCCTTTTCTGATGGCATAATTCCAAGTTAAATAACCAGAGACTGATAACTAGTAGGAGACACCCGGACAGTTAGATTATCCGTGAAAGATTCTGAAGAGATCTACATAAAGATTGCGAATTTGTGGTTGCGCTTCTTTAGGTCTCTTAAAGCCCACTTGGCCTTACGTACATGGGATTTTACATGGCAGAACTGTTTTAAAGTTGTTTGGTCTCCACCCCCCATCAGAAACTTTTATCTTCATACCTCCCTGCATGTGAGGTAAATAAAAATTCTACTGGAAACGTTTTGTTTTGTTTGGCTAAAAAAGATAGGTGGGTGGGTTGGGGCCATTAGGGTCTAGGTTTAGTGGGGGTAGAAGAAGGAGCAGAAGCAGGGGCAACTGGTGCTATCATTCTCCATTCCTGTTCCTTTCCCTCCCCTCCATTTATCCCAGTAGGAAGTCACAGTGGGTCCTTGAAACACGTGTGTTCACACCTTTTCTCTTCCCCTCCAAAAGCTTTTCTTTTCTCCCAATAACCGCACGACATTGTGGGGTTAGGACAATGACGTAATCGCTTTGGCTGGTCGTTCATTTATGGGTTCTCTTTAGCTCCTATTAATTTCCCTTTTAGAGTACAGCTCTGGTTTGTTTCCTCATGAAATCAGAGGAGATCCACTCCACACTCTACCTAATCGCAGCTCGCATCTTCTTCTCTTCCCGAAGTGCAATTCGGACGGAAGCCAAAAAGCGTGTGTCTCGTCAAAGGGCGTTCTTGTTTCCAAAGGGTTGAAGGGGAGGTCGCTTTCACGTCCTAATTGCCGTATATTACCCGTTGCTTTCACGGTCATCGTTTTTCCAGCATTCTGCTTCCGATGAGGTCATGGGAAACGACGGCCAATTGGCTTCGGTGACCTCGGTCGCGAAATTTAATAATTAGCCATCCCCCTCCTTCTTCTATTTCTTTTTATTCTGGTATTATGCGTGTGTATGTTGTGCTTTTTTGCCTCATCTATCCAACAGTGGCGCTACTGATCCGATAAGACGATGAACGGACCCCTTTGACGGACGGAGCCTTCTCACTGGAAATTATTGGAGATGGTTAACGCGAGCCTCTCAGAACGAATCCTTTGTTCCCGGGAACCCCATTAATGGAACCCATTACCCGCTGATAAAATAAAAAAACGAAAATCCTTATAAACATCGAAGGCTCCGTTTTGCCTTTCCTGGAATCTGCGCAATATTAGCGCAAACGGAGAAGGAACATTAAAAAGAAAAAGGGAAAGGGATTTTTTTCAACATAAAAACTTCATTCATTCGTTAGGCTTAATGTTGAATAAAAAGAGTAAATGTTTATAGAGTTAAGCTATAGAATTAAACGCTAATGCAGGATGAGGAATTTTAATGACCCTTTCTGAAAGGCGCTTTCAAGTTGAGCGTCCGTGATGTTTTTCTTGTGAATAATTTTTTTTTTTTAAATAAAGGAATTATAAATTATAGAGATATTTGCTGTATATTATGGAGAGTTTCCAGAAGCCTCTTATGATTTGTGGAGTTCCGAGACTCTCATCATGGGGCTGAGCGTGAGGCGCGCGGGGGTCACTTTTCCACTGAATTATAAACGACTCTGGCAAATGGAGGCCACAACACGGGAACCACAATTTATGGGGAAGTCTTTTTTTTTTATTTTTTCTTTCTTTCTCTCTCTTCAGTGCCCCTTTTTTCTTTTTTTTTTCTTTATCAACTCGAGAATGTGACAAGTTCATTGGATGAGGGGGAGTCGAGAGAAGTGATTCGTCGTCGATCTGTCCTCTCCGAGGAGAAGGAAAACATTACTGGAAGGAAATTCATGTGGTGGTGAAAGTTTTTTCTTTTTAAATTTAAAAGTAATGTAATTCATTTTTAATATGTCCCTTAATTTCAGATTTTGATTTTTTTTTTCGATGTTGGAGCGATCTTGAATTAGATGCGAGGGATGTCGCTCCCCCCTCCCTCCCACGTCTTCGATTATTTCCATTGCTTGACTTATGCTGCTTCAGTTTATCTCTCTTATATGTGACTACCCAAAACTTCCGAGAATATGAATAATGTTGCGTACAATGTTCTTCTTGCTGTATCTTCTAACAGCGAGTCTGCCAACTGGCATCTACTATACAGTATAAGTGCACATGTTTCGAGTCTCAGAAGTTTTCTTTGCACCGTGTGTAAGCAATTATCGAAATTGCGAAGATTAAGGAGCACAGAATCCGTCATTAAATTTTACTTCAACTTTAACAAAATTGCGGCTGAAACCCGGAAACGGAGTAGCAGTTCTTGCAAAGGAAGACGTTATCCTCTCATCCAGAAAAAAAGTGCACAACGACATCAAGTCAATGCTAATCATTTTTTTTTTTTTTTTTAACATTCGAAGAATTGTCCGTATATGAAGGGGGGAAACCTCTTACGACACAAAAGTACAGTCAACCAAAGGAAATAATCCACACAAGTTTAATACTTAATATTACATTTCATGTGTTGTTTTACTAGCTTTTTTAATTATAACTATTTAAATTTAATAATCTTAATAATTTTAACTCTAAATGTAATATTAAATTATTAAAAATAAATTAATATTGAAACGGTAAAACTTAGAGTAAAATTCAAGTGTGGATTATTTCCCTTTGATGACTGTACATCTGAGATTGTCAACGGGTGACGACTGAGAGAGATTAGGTTAGGGGGCAATCGATCTAAGAGCTAGAAAAAAAAGGATAACTTCCCTATAATGAATTTTGAAACTGATGTTTTCTCAACTCGCGGACTATTATTATTAGACGCTTTTGTACCTTACCTGTCAATAACAGGCCACGTTTTTCTGACGTTTACGTAAGACATGTCTGCTGTAAAATTTAAACAGTTCATTTTGGAAGAAAAGCTTCAAGTGATTAAAGCCGTTGATTCAGGTGAAAAGAAAAAAGAGGTAGCAGAACATTTTAGAGTCAGTGCTTCCACATTGAAGAAAAGGTTTCGGTCTGCTCTTTATGAAGATGTAAAGATGGCTGTCCAGAAATGGTTTAGAGATTTACGGTCAAAAAACATTCCTGTAAGTGCCCCACTCATTAGACAAAAGCCTCTTGGTTTTGCTAATTTCCAAGCAAGTAGTGGTTGGTTGCACAAGTTTTATACAACACACGGGATTGTTCAAATATAGTTTGTGGTAATACGCAGTATGTATACGTGTAACTACAAAATGTTAAAAGTAATAGCTAAGATCATGATTAGAAAATTAAAACATGTAAATATTGAGTGTTAACCAAGTGTCTTTTAACAAATTTTTCGTATAACGAACTTTTTGGGATGTCACAATGACTTCTTTATAGGTATGTTCGCTGTATTGGTACTGGATCAGTAAATTATTAGAAATTTTACATGATCTTTTATGGTCAACAATGAAGTGCTTCAGCTCCTCTAATTCTTTACTTTACTAAATTCGTCTCACACAATCAATCAATATCCTCTGTTTGAAAATTTGTAACTAAATGTTTACCATCCTTTTTGTATTTTGCCAACCTGCTCTGTAGAAGTCGTCAGACGAAACGTGTCAGCAATTTAATAAAATTTTAATATATTGGTTGTTAGTTGCTATTTATTTATGAACACTACTCCCCACTCTGCCTACTGTCCACTGTTGTTAGATTGCCTCCACATGCTATAGCTACCAAGCTTCAAAGACTGCGTCCAAAAATGGAAAAAATATCACTGAGATCATTGCATATAACCCCAAGTGGCCCTTTCGTAATGGAGATTAGGATTGGAAATAAGTATTTGTTTTTATGAGGAAATTCTCGTATGTTTTGGATAGCGCCTCGTATAGAAAAAAAGATCGGCCTCGGTGGCTCAGTGGTTGCGTGATCGCCTCTGATGCCCGAGGACGCGGGGGAAAATCCTGAGATCACGTACTTCCTTCGGAAGGGAAGTAAAGTCGTTGGTCCCGTGTAGTCGTTTGCCGGCTGAACGTTAAAGAACCCTTGCGAGGCAAAATTTGCGGCCCCCTATAACGCCGTCCTGAAATGGTAGTTGAAAAGGACAAACAAACCAACAAACAAACCATCGTATAGAAAAAGAATTACAATAGTCTTACAGAGTGTTCTAAAAAGGACTGACGCTTTTTAAAATGGAATAGCAGGTAAACGATGATAGTATTAAAGTTATTCTTCCAAGAAATTAATGTGTGTGATAAGGAATTTGTTTTGCGGAGCGATCTTCTTAAAGGCCTGCCGATCGCCCAGCAATGTCCTCCAACTCTTCCCCATGCAGTAAAAGAGTTGTACGAGAAACTTATACAAATTGGAACTCCATGTACATTTTGATCACCTTATGATCATCATAATCAATATTCTGATTGAAATTTATATACAGTTTCATGAAATAAATCTATGTGGATAAGAGGTTAAATTTCTTTTGGTGATACTTTATCCACCGTGCATTAGGCGTACGTTTAACAAGGAGATTCCATGTACTCGGACTTTGATAAAAAAAATATTCTACGAGTAGCTTTCACCAAATTTAAACACCCATACAAACCCATTCGACGCACTTCTCAAAATTTTCCGAGAAAAATATTCATAAAGTTTGTTATAATTGCCTACACTTTACAAATTCCCTAATTGTAGCATAGATTTTTATCGCTTTCAGGTAGTTTAGTGGTAAAACGCTGGTGAAAGCTACATGTAGATTTTTTTTTATCAGAATCGGTGAGTCAGTGTAGGTGGAGTCTTCTTGTAAGATTAATTTACTGAATTAATTAATCAGCGATAGCATTAGCAAAAGAATTTAAATTTCTATATGATATAAGTGTAAAGGATGAATTAAAATGTAAATTGGCGCTGATGAGCTAGTTAGTTATTTGGACCAAATTCCCGCTATAAGGTTTTTTTGGGTAATGGAACGGGCAACGGGACGAGCAACTACAATTACACAAAAAATTAATAAAAAAAAAATAAAAACAACGTAAATATGGGTAAATGATGGTTATTTACCTTCTTTGTATTTTTAATGTACTTATGCGTTTGATTTGGGAGCTATATCCATTTTTGCACTTGATGTGTAGATGTTTTTGTCCAGTAGGTGTTTTCCCCTACCCTCACTTTAGGAACACGAATTTCAAAGGCTCTCGCAAAGAGTATTTTACACGAACTTCTGAATGTAAATAATCAACATTGAGCTTCCCTCTTTACAACATTGGTGCATTGTGTACAGGGTGTTGCAGATAAGTACAGGGCAGTATAACGGGAAGCCTACCCGCTCGATTGCAGGGGCCGGCTCAACATCAAATGATAATCGGGTAATTTTATTTTGTTAAACTTCTTTGTTTGGCAAAGGGCATGGCCAATTGAGCCAAGGAGGGGTGTGTGCTGTACTACTACGGGGTAGGGGGTTCACAAAAAGTAAACACACTTATGAATGTCCTCCGCAGCTAGAGAGGACCAACAAATAAACCAAAAATTCAACAGAGGAGAATAGTAAAAAATAGCGTTTCACACTTTTATTATTATTATGTTTGGTCGTCACGGGCTAACCCGGGTTGCGTCTCGTAGCGGACACAGGGCCAAAGCCACGAGACGCAGCAGACCAGTTTGCTCTGCTGCTGAGAAAGTGTCACCTGGGTGTTTTGTGAAGTTTCTTACAACAAATATTCAAAAACATGACAGTTTTGACGTTCACCTCCCCCCTCCCCGACTGTGGAAACTGCTGGCTGCTGTAGGCCACCTTCATCTCCCTCCATTCTGACAATCGACCGAGACGGCCCCTGCAATCGAGCGGGTAGGCTTCCCGTTAAACAGCCCTGTAGTTATCTGCAACACCCTGTAGATTCGTATGATTAAAACCTTGAATTCTTAACCATTCTATGAATAGTTTTTTACAATTTTACAGCCTGTTATCAAAAGCAATTTACTTTTCTTCAGTGAAAATGCATTCTAGATATTCTAAGGAAAATTGTAATTATTTTTAAATATTAAAAAACTTGTTTGTCAGGTGCAACATCGGCTAATTTTCAGTAACAATATTGCTAATAATATGCCTGCGCATTACTGTTATTATAAAGGCAAACGATTAGTGCTGCTTATTTATTTACTCAAGTGTGATGTATTTATATTATATTTTCAGAAGCATGTTGAGCATGTTAATTTAGAACATGCAAGAATTTTAAATTAACTTTTTTAACTTTAACTTAATCTTGAGAAATACTTGAGAAGCTCTTTATTGCAAATGGAAATAGATAAATAGCAGCCGAGTACTTTGGCGATCACCTTTGAATCGATTCAAACAATTTCGAGAATGTTAGGCATGTCTAATGTAGGTCGATTCAATTCAAGGGTAGATAATTGGATAATAACCAAAATTTCCAATTAGCATGCTCAAAAGTTATTAATTTGTGCTAGGGCTTATCTTTTTTCATTGCCGTTCAATGTCTGCGCCAAATTCCATAAGTAGAATTGTGAGATTTGTGAAAACAAGAAAAACGATAGTAGTTGTTAAATAAAAGCCTAACCTAACTAAACAATTTCTTCCACCCACGACTTAGCTTACATCATCTTAGCTTTTTTATCTTGTTAGTCCTGACAAGGCAGACGATCGGAATAATTTCGTCGTTAACCTTTGAATCTCGCATTCTCCACCGTAATTGTTTTCAACAAACTCACAGTAGAGGTTGGTGGCGCGAAGCCTAAACGAAAAGGATATTTTCCCGTTTATTTAACGTCCTTCCCCTTCCTTTTTTCATAAATAAATGAGGCAATTAAACAGCAACAAAAAAATGCGTTGTGTTCGTTGCGCAGGGGGTCGAGGGTTCGCGTCCCGCTGCGCCCCGCGATTGCCCATGACGAACCCCACGCGCGCATAACTGTCACGACAGCCAGTTTTATGGAGATTATAAAATGCAGTCATTGCATCATTTAGGCATTCATGGCCCTCCTATCACATGTCTTGTGTCTATGTGTGTGTAACTCACCCACACGAGATAAGAAAAAGAGGGAACGACACGACCGGCGCTGGCTTTCTTCACCCACTCGGAGACATAAATGCACCGAAGGGTGTTAAGGAAATTTGAAAAAAAAAATAAAATAAAAATTAAATTAAAAAAAGAAAGGGAAAAAAATGTCGGACAAATCCACACGACAATCTGTTAACGGAGAGTCAAATCCCCTTTTAAACACTTCATTAGTCTCTCGACTAAAACCAGCACCGTCACCCCTTTTGTTTGTTTATTTATTTATTTATTAATTATTCCGATTTATCTTCGACAATGAATCTTTCATCACTTTTCAATGAAGAGCAATAATCTTGAAATTTTTATTTACCACGGGGCTAATGGAGTGGGTTAGCTCCCTTTGAGGGTGCGCTTATAATATCGAATTTGATTTACAAAGGCATGTGTTTTGCAAAGATATAAACATACACAATCTATGGATAATGTATACATGTATCTACATTATTTAATAAAAAAAATTCGCGAGGTCATATTTAAACGCCTGGCGATGACTAAGTAGCCTGGTACTTCGGTGAATTTTTGAATACGTTTCAGTAAATAACATCTAAAAAGAAATGAACTGAATACTGAAGTGATGAAAGTTTAAATTCACAGTGAGTGAGTGAGTGAGTGTGTGTGAGTATGTGTGTGTGTGTGTGTGTGTGTGTGTGTGTGTGTGTGTTGTTACGCGCCCTTTCTGAGTAACATTTTTTTTTTTTTTAATTATTTTGTGCGTATTATTTTTTTATTTGTGATTTTTCCCTTTGCTAAGCCTATTTGTTTGTTCATGTGTTTTTATAACATTGATTGTATTTTTGTTCATTTATTTTTTTAGTGTTCTTTCTTCGTGTGCGTGCCTTCGTGCCTCGTTTGTTGGTATTGTTGCGCGCGTGTTTTTTTTTTTTCTGCCTTGGAGTTGTTTGGTGTTCTTGGTAGTTCTTCGTCGGCAGCTCACCTAGCCACTTGGATGGCTTTTGCCTCAAGTTTTCTTATTGGCCTTTATCCCTTTCCTGGATGGATTTGGATTTCGTTTGCCAGATTTTTTTTTACTTGATTGTAATGCTTTTCTTTATTCTGTCCACGTAGGACTGTGTTTTGCAGTCGGGCGCTAAAAGTTTAGGCCCTATTTATTCTTGTGCTGTCGGGCGCTAAAAGTTTAGGCCCTATTTTATACATGAGTATTTATGTATGACTTTTCTTCGGACCATGTATGTCCGTGTTGTGGACTTTACTCATCCTTCTGGTTCCTGCTAGAACTTATTGTTTTTTCTTCGCTCCGACGTTAACTATCGTTTTCTCAGCCCTTCCAGGATGTGCGGCCTGTTCATCGTCGTCTGCCGTCATCGTGCGCTGTGGCTCTTTCTTCGCCATTTGACGTGATGTTTTAGACTTTTTTCTCTTCGTGTTCCTCCCGAGGCACCTTCCCACAGGTTTGGTTTAGGTTAAGCTTACCCTTTATTTCTCACTAACATTTATTTAACCCGCTTTACTTTTCTCTCTTATTATTAGTGTGTAGTTCTTCTAGATTTACCCTTTCCTGGGTTCGCTTGCCTTCTCCTTCTGTTTGGTTTTCCCTTATTTTCTTTTCAGGTGCCTCGGCCTTTCATCAGTTTCTCCGTTTCCATTTTCTTCAAGTCCTTCGTCTGGCTACTGTTTCCCGGACTTAATCTTCCTGGACCGTTTGTCGTCGGGTTTCGTCCTGTTGTGGCTTCTGGCGTCGCGGTCAACATCTACTTTTGTTTGTCTTCGTTTTGCCGTGTATTTCAACTTCTCTCCTGATCTTCAATCAACTTTTTTTATTACCAAGAATTTTTGCGATTTGTGCTGGACTTTCTTTTATGTATCATATATCTTATTTTTTTTGTATGTTTTTTGTTTAGTGTTTCTATTTTTTTGTTTGTAATTAAAGCTTACAATTGTTCTTGGTAACTTTTTGCCTAGTTTTTTCTTTCCCTTTTACCCTTGCTTACTTACTTTTAGTCACTCCTCCCCCTTGGCTGTGCGTGCCATACATTGGCACGCTACAGTGTGTGTGTGTGTGTGTGTGTGTGTGTGTGTG
>JAHWFO010024453.1:46848-75439 GCA_023313115.1 Rhysida immarginata | reverse complement strand
GTGTGTGTGTGTGTGTGTGTGTGTGTGTGTGTGAGAGAGAGAGAGAATGAATGAATAAGCGAGGCCCTCATTTAGCGTACTTTTTGTATTCTTGTTTGATTATACCCTCCTACGGCACCAACATGACGTTATAATCCTCAGAGTTTTAGGCAACCCTTGGAAATTATAGGCAACCCTTGGAAAGTCTTTGCTTCATTCGCTGTCACCTTTTTTCTTTATACAAGACTGCCTCTCTTTTAAACTCTCAAAAACCTTACAACGTTATGTATTAGTCTGCTTGGTCCGACCACACTTTTCTTGGCTTCCCTCTCTGTCTCCTATAGTTTCCACCCACGCAGCCACTATATGCAACTGTTTCAATCACACAAACCAGTTCAAAACACTTAATAACGACAAACCGCTACAATTCTCACAACTCCACACACATCTCTAACATCACCATTTGGAACATGGTCCTATCGACTAAGTCCGGTGTTAAAATGTCCACATCTTTCATTATTATGCTTTTAAAATTTTAATCCTAACAATACACTCCAGGCATCTTGAGAAGATCACTCAAAGTCAATTCAATTAAATCTTCTTGGATACTATAAAGCCTCGGTTAATAGTCAACACATGATTCTAAAGGAACTAAACAATCTTTCCATATCCGTAATTCTCAGATAGCAGAGTACAACTTCTTTCTCGGCACATCTTTGGTCATAGCAACCTAAATTTGTGTAATGTTTGGGGCGTTACAACAAATAAACAATTGTAAATATTCATATATCAGATGAATCGCTTTTAAAATGTAATATTGTCTTAATTGTCTCGCAAAGTGTACACATCTTTCTAATTCATGACACATATTGCAATATATGGCCATATAACGGAGATCGTACAGCAAGTTGTTCCATAGCATTATAAGGGAAATGTCTGGATTTGAAGGTGGATGTATTTTCACGTATTTCGAATTTTAATTGTCTGGTTGATCGGTGTCTTGAAGAATCTAAGAACCGCTCTTGGATGAAGGCGATAGGATGTCTTGAAATTTTTATAGCGTGATATTCTTCAGTCACCAGTCCAATTTTACAATAATTACAAAATTACAATCAAAATAAGACTCTTGAGGACCCAGAAATGTTCCTTTAGAATATTTTCCGCTTTTAAACATTGTTTAGCACTGAGTCTGCTGATGTGATGCTTATGAGCAGGATGGAAACCTGGGGTCTTCAGTTCCAAACGAATGGCTAGTGTGCTAAAGTACTTTGAAATGACATTCCGGAAGTGTAGCACTTGTTAAAGACTTCAGATTTCGTCGTGTCGTACGTGCTAGAAAACGAGTTTGTCTATCGATCAATTTTTTTGGCCTGCCACTAAAGTGGTTTCTGTGATGTTGCTCCTTGAGATTTTCACTTGACAATAATTTCACTGCAGAATTGTCGCATAGGTGACAATAATTTCACTTTGGAACTCATTGAGCTCTGTTGAGCGAGGATAAATCAACTAGACACCCTAGACATGTAAATGAAGATATGTGACATTTTGGAGGGGGTCTCCGGAAACTTTTGGTCACCTAGTATTAGCTCAAACCATAGGAAACAGTTTTCTATTAACATTTCGTTGAATTTACTTAAAATGCATTTACTTTGATTTTAAGATCTGTCGAGGGAATTCCAAATGATGGTCCTAATCAATTCAATGAGAAAGCTATACAAGACGTTTTCAGACCAAATTAATCTTGCAGGCCTTTTTAATATGCGAATTAAATTTGTATTTCTTGAGATGTTTGGAGTGAAAGCAACTTTCTTTGCTCTTTTTTACATTTATTAGTGTGTATCTGTGACAAATGAAGCAAATAAAGCTTCGGAGATGGAATTTTTAAGAAGATGGGCTCATTTTTTTAAATGGTAAACGATTATAGTAAAAAAAAAGTGAGTTGTAAAATCGTGTTACAGGTTATTTTAATTTCTCTAAAAAACGATTATTCCGGTTCAACGACAGAATTATTGGGTTTTGCAACACGAAACAAATTGTTAAGGAAAAAATTTAGACTAATAAATAAAAGGATGAAAGAAATTAATATTTCTTGTTTGTCGTGATTTAATTTAATTTTTTTTATTTTATTTATTTATTTCTTTGCAAGGATCCGTCGTTGTTTGTTGGGCCACGCGTAAGGAGAGCGTCAAAGGGGCCACTTTGTATGGGGCTCCTCTCCTTTTAGTTTTAATGAATTGTTGTCGGGGAGGGGCCCCCATCCTCCTCCACTGTCTACATGTTTATGGAGAGGGAAAAATCCTTCCAATATTCCGAGAGGTGTTTGCCAACAACCCTGACCGTCCCTTGGGGGTCCCCACGAAGAAAACTCACGTAAAGGCCATTCGCCTAGCAGACGCCACTCGGGGAGGAAAGAAGAAAAAAAAAATTGTTTAAAAAAAAAAGTGTATGCGATAAATTAAAAAACGAGAAAATGTTTTGGTCCTGGACGATCAATTTGTGTTACGAGACTAAAATGTTGAAATGGAAGCAAATGTCTCCGTCTGATGAAATAGACTCCTATTTGGTTTCACGGATAGGAACGGAGAGAGAGAGAGAAAGAGAAAAAAAATCAACGCGTTTGGAATTAATGATGACATTATACAAAAATGTTGAAAATTCGTTTGGGAAATTAATGGAGAACGAAAGAAAAAAAGTTAAATATTAAAAAAAAAAATTGAGAAAAGGGATAACAGTTGAAGAATCTCGTTGAGCGTAAATTCGAACAAAAACGTTCGAGGAAAAAGCTAAAAAAAAAAATCTTAACTAATGTGTTCTAACACGTGTAAAACATACAAATTGTGTTCAACAAGCAATATCTCATTCTTTTAAAAAACTAAAATTCACACATTTGTTAAAATAACAAATTTAACAACTTAATGGCTAAAGGGTTGGATCAGCTTCAGTCACTTCATTAAAATAAGATGTGGTGAGACTTCAGATATTTCAATCCTTGTACTTAAGATAAATATTTGCTCTTAATTAAGCTATACCGTCGTTTAAGGGTTTAACTAGCTGAGAATTTTCGGAATTTTCTTTAAAATTTGTACTTAAAAAGAAATAAATTACTTCGAAACCTGTTAGAGAAGACCGGGTTTTCATAAACTGTAAGGATTCACAAACTGCAGAGTGGTGAATTCGATATCTTTCCAAACATTAAAATAGACTTTGAATATTAAGTTAATTTTAAATTATTGGATTAACATAAACTATTAAAAAATCCACGACTAATGCAGAAATCCAAAAGATATTTAAGCATTTCTACCTGAAAGTACTAAACACAGACAATTCCACTGAATTACATAATTCGACCAATACGAAGTCTCCTTTCAGAATGACTAAAGACTTCGTAGTCGTCAAAATATGCATATTCATGTGGAAAAAAGTTTTGGACAAGTCAGTGATTTAGGATGATATTGAGCTGCTTCTATACTGTTTCGTCCAGAGTTTCTAAGGTAATTTTTATGGTTTTTCTCTCCTCCTACTTATAAAGCGCTGTTTGAACTGAAGGTATAAAAGGGCACCTGTATTTTAATAAATGCAAACAATATTAAAAAAAAAAACGTACAAGGCGATGATATTACATCGCAATCTAGCCTATTATAAGGTAAGGATGTAAAGTGATGTGATTAAGGTAAAATGGAATTTTAGTAAGATTAGTTGAAGATAGATAATGGCATAAATGAAAAATACAATAAAACACCTAACATAAAATAAATTTCTAAATTTTTAAGAATTGTAAATGGCGTACGGTTACAGGAAGATCCAATAACAGCATACAGCAAGTTAACTTGGACTTTTAGCATTTTATAGACGGGGGGGGGGGGGGGGTCCAAAATTATGGATATTTGGATATATTCAGTAGATATTATGATTTCTTGATTTAAATTTTCAAGGATTCCAATGTCTCCCTCCTCTATCGAGATTTGTCGGGTGAAATGAATCCTTTGTGTAAAATCCTAAAAAATCGAATATAACTTGTCAGTCATTAAAAATCTACTTAAAAATTAATCAAATTATACGTGTAACGGACTTCTCCATTTTACTTCCATCCTTTTCGATCTGTTATATTTTTAAGCTTTTTCAAAATAAAAATGTTTTTTTTTTTACTTAAAAGTTTTCAGTGGCAAAACCTCCTTTCCTTTATTGCTATATTCTCTTATTTTTAATACCCAAAGAGTTCCCTGTCCTAATGGATACTTTCTGAGGAAAAGATTGTACACGTATTTAACTAACGGCCATAGGCTTGACATTAGCCATGAATTGGCTATGTTAAAGCTAAGTAACAATTTTACTGATTTTTTTTTTCTTTTTTAATGGTCATGAGCCGAGCTGTTTGGGGTTGTTATAAATAAATAAATAATTTTATTTATTCTTCATTAGTGCCGCTTTTATTGTTATTCATTACTTATTGCTTTTATTTACCTGCGTTATTACTATTATAAACAATTTAAATTATAAAAAAAATTAAAAATGGCAATCTAAATTAAGAAGTTATATTGTTTGTGCTTTTAAAATTGAGAGTTTAAAAGTTTATTTGAGCTTTCAAAGTTTATTGGAATGTGCATATCTGCCTTCAATTTTGGAATAGTTACTTAGATTGAATTGCGAAGATTGTATTTTTTCTTTGAATCAATTAGAAAATTTGGATTGATTTTGAAAATTTTACTTGACTATCGTTCAAAATATAATAATAATTCTAAAGGAAATTATAGAAATGTTAGAAAATCTTCCTTAGTTAGCTGTATCAGTTATGGTCTAATGAAATTTTCAGTTTTCTTGTTAAGAATTTTTTCACTTTTCTCCGAACCATATATTCTAACTATATTTTTGAAGAAATATTAGACGCTTACATAGAACAGAATGCTTCAACAATTGACATTCACTTCGTTTAACATTATCGTAGGAATGCTTATAAATTAAATAACTCTTATTTCATCGAAAAAAGCTGGTACTTTCTTCTTAATTTATTTATTTATTTTTTTTTAAAATTTAATCGTTGACTTATTTAAAGCTTCTCCTAATAATGTTGCGTTCTTTAAGGTGGCATTTCTAGTAACAGCATGTTCTTTCATTTTAAAACATTATTTCATTATAACGGCTTTAACCCGTCCTGAAACCTATTCAAGTATCAATCAATTTGAACTGTTTACTTACTTGCTGTTCGAATTATTCGAAGAAAAATTAGAAAAGAAAAAAACAAAACAAACAAACCCAATTTAGGCTTACTCTTATAAAAATTAACAAAACTCAAACGGTCATCAAAAATAAAAATTTCTTTGCAAACCGCCTAATAATATCATTAATTGTCTCTTTTAAACTATTGTAAAGTTTTTTACCTCAAAAATTAAAAAAATTCAATCTCTTAACGACCTTTATTCGTAATGAATTAATTGCTCAAATGTCCCCGAGAATGAGTACAAATTGATTTTTATTCAAGTACGGGTGATATAAACTAAATTGGTACAGTCTCGTTGCTTCTCAAAATATACAACAAACTTGGTTACGTGGACGAAGAGCGCTAATCGTTTGCTGAAATAGTCTGTTGTGGCAGTTGAATAGCGACAATTCATTACTGAAAATTTGGATATAAACTAATTTTGAACATATCCATAAAATTAATGAATTTCTTCCTTAAAATATCTATAATGCGGGACTCCCTATGATTTTTGTTTAGAAACTGAAAAGCCCAGTGCCGCTACATATTCATTCATTTTCTGGTACCTATCAAATTACGCCTGCAAAAACGTTATGAACTCTTCTTTCCATGTTAAAAAATAGGAGGGGCATTTTGCGTATATTTGAGTTTTATTAAATTTTATAAAATTTGTTAATTTTGGCTGAAGTTCGTTTTATATTTATGATGGATTAGCCTAATACCTCAACACTTCAATCTTATCATAACCGAATACCATGCTATTAAAATATTTTTTTATAAACCCAATGCATGTTTTTTTAAATAGGAATGTAGACCTCAAAAAAGCAAAGCAGTTATGAAGAATATTTCAATCAAAATTTTTATAAAGCAATTTTTAAAAATAGATATAAATGCATTTCAACATATAACACATATAAAACAAATCTCTTGAAAGTTTGATTTTATAAAAAAAAAAAAAAAATGATCAGTCTTACGGACGTATATAGAAGTTCAGTAATGAGAGATTGTATAAGGCTCACTTTAAGTTCGAACATGTTCGACATTTGTTGGATTAAATAGATTTATATATTCATAACTTACATCACTTCTTCTTCACTTATAAGTTTGTATTAGAAATGGCACAAATTTTTGATTTTGGTGTATGTTGAGAGCTTTCAGTCTCTTTTGATGAAGCTATTGATACGTATAAGGGAAAAACACAAAATCCAAAAATTTCAGTTTGTTATTTTGGTAGATATGCCAGTCTGTTTGGTTTTGTGTATAAAAGGATATGAAACGACTTCAAGGCAGAAAAGTGTTTTTTGAGTGAAATCCTCCTGGAAGAGTTTTTATGGAAGGTCCCTTCAAAAATAAGGCACAGTTGTCGTTATAATTTGATTTGTAAATGTATAATGAAGGATCCTTTCTCTAAGAGAGTCGTTTTTATAAATTGTGACATCACAGATTTAGAAAATAGGACTTTTCATTAATAATAATAATGCATATAAAAAATATGTCTCTCCTTCCATTCGATCACTTTTTCGAATAAATTCGAATACATCGGATAAAAAAAAAATCGAACTGTAATATCGTAGTTTTGTTGGGGTGTTGTTGTTTTTTTTGTTTCAGTTTTTGTAAATTTTTTGTCAATGCACGACAAGGGGCCTGTCGTCATGACTTTTGTCCCTGGCGGTGTTGGTGGCCTCCTTGGCCGCCGTCACCTGAACTTTAGCCCCTGCCGTCGTAGCCTCGTCGCCGCCGCATTTCTTCTCCGCTTTTAGCTGATCCCGCGCTTCCTTCGAGTGGCGCCATTTCATTCGGCGATTCTGGAACCAAACTTTCACCTGAAAAGGAAAAGATAAGCTTGTATTCAGTATTATTCGTATGCATATAAAAATATAATGTGAATTATTAAGGTGGCGAGGGTGGTAACGAAATGCGGGGACCAATCTCGGGAACTAAAGTGAACGTATAAATATGTATCCGAAAATGCATAGTTTTGAGATAGAATGCGGGACAACTGTATGCACTATGTTAGTAGTAATTGTTAACTGCCGCATCTGAAATTTGGTAGTATTACCATGTCTTATTATATCAAGAGATGTACCCTAATATTTGCCGCGACTGTGCATCATCATTATAATATTGCAGCTACTATCTTCTAGAAGATCTTGTATTTTGGTAGATCCAAAAGCAGAACTAAGGAACATGCCATTATAATGTATATCAAAACAACGTTAGGATAAATGATGATGTAGTAGAGTTGAAATACGTGTAAGTTACGTTTAATGAAATTCAGATGCATAAAATTCGTTTCAATGGAAAGAGAAACCGGTTTTGTTTCAATACATCACATCTGATAACATTGCCGCGTAGACTATCAAATAGAAAGATTGCTGGCCGCAATCATGTGTTCAGGTTTCCGAGACCTAACCCTCTATGATTTAAATTTATTTTTATTAAATATATGGTAGGAACTTGATACAGAGGGAGCTCACATTGAATACTGAAACTTCTCGAGTATTTTATGTATTTGAATTTCATTAAATGTGAGTTACAAAGTGTTTAAAATCGGGAACATCATTTGTGGATATGATATATTCCACTGTTTCTATTAGAATTTAGCAGATCCCAATACAGAAGCTAACTCTACACAATTTAAAAGTGACACCCGTATATTAACGGGAAAATGAATGAATTGTAAGAAGAATGCGAGACCTGGGCATCAGTGAGTCCTAATGTAGCAGCCAGTTGCCGCCTGTCGGGCTTCGTGATGTAGCGCTGGATTTGGAACCTTTTCTCGAGTCCCTTCCGCTGCAGATTGGAGAAGACAGCCCGCGACCACGACCTTTTTCGCTTGCTTCCGTTGGCCGTCGAATGCGGCTGCTGGACGCCTCCGTGGAGGCCTCCTCGTCCCTCCATGTCCACGCCCGAAAACACTAGGGAACCAAGAAAACGAGAAATATTTACATCAATAATATGAAATCGTTTGAAAAGATCATATTAAAACATTTGCAAGTCCTTCACAGATAAATTTAATTCAAATGATTAAGCAATATACGCCGAGTGGCCAATTTAATAACTAAAAGCCCTTATAGTTTTCTGGCAATCGTGTGACTGTAGTACAATCCAGCAACTTGTAACACCTCGCGATTTGGGCAAATCCAAGGAGTTCAGTGACTTTAACGCGGTGTGACAGTCAGTGTTGAACAAGACGAGCCCAACATTCTACAACTGCCAACATGCTGGGCTTTTCTCTTACAACTGGTACTCCTCTTTATAGAGAATGGTGCAGTGATGGGCAACAATTCAGATAACTCATAAGTAATCCAGCCGATTGCAAAAGGCAGTTACTTCCGAAACAGCTGACGACCGGTATGAGTCCCACATCGGTTTCTGAATTGTTGCCGACAAAGAGCATCTTGATGGCCACAGTCACTCCAGGTCATGCCGCAAGGCTCATTTGGTTTCACGAGCATGGCTTCACTTTTTGCAGTCTTTTGTGACATGAAATTGAATGGGCTGTTGGGATGCGACAATGCCCGAAACAACTTCCCACCAATTTATATCAGTTCGGAACGCTGTCTTGGGAAAATAACCCTGAATATGGTTCCTAACAATACTGTAGTCCTCTTGTCTACACACGAACTCTTTTGACGGCTAGAAAGAAATGTTCAATAGTGGTGTTTATCTAATAAACTGGCCACTCGATGTATAAAGGTTATTTGATATATAAGTGGACTTTACTCGCTGTGGTACCACAGGCCCAGTCCACTTATTTATCAAACAACCCTTATATAAAAAGATAAATGAATAATGTCAAATATAGTTACAAGGAAGTAACTAATTGGTCACTCGATCTTATCTAATACGCTATAAAATCAAAAGTATCTGGAGAGCTTTATACTTTCTTCTCTTACAAAAAGGTAAGAAAGAATAATGGTCTAAGTTCGAATTGTTGCGATAACAGCCACCACTCTTTCAGGAAGGCTGTCCACCAATTTTTGAAATTTTGAAGGTGTAGGGCATTCTTCCAAAATATGAAATTGACATCCAGATTATGATCAAGCCAGTCCGATTCTTCATCCTCAGAGCCGTAGCGACTGTTGGGGGGGGGGCCCCCCACCGGGGCTATACGGAATACAGTAAGGGGGCACAGTTTGCCCAGGGCCTAATTTTACTAAGCTACCGCACTGCTCATCATTCACATCGGTCAACCAACGGTACACTGAATGCGCTTTTATGGATGGATGCACGATCGTGGTGAAACAAGAATGAGTCCTAAGTAAACTGTTACTTCAGAATGGAAATGTGTAAACCTTGATAGATGCATCATGGGATCTAGCTCGAACCATGTGAAACAGTCCCAAACCATTATGTTCCCTACCACCAAACACTACTTGTGGCACAATGCAGCTGCGTAAATACAATTTACTCAACATTCTCCACATCCAGGCATCGGGCTGCAATATAATGCAACATGATTCGTCCCTCCATAAGACGTATGGCATTTGCTCAACTGTCGATTTTCGACGATGCGTGGAATTGGTTGCTTTAGTGATTAGTTTATATGCGTCATTGCATAAAAACCAAAGTTTAGAACTCTAGAGGAATTGTCATTGTTGCATCTGGGGGTATATTTTTTTTACATGCGATTCTGTTTCACTATCCTCTTCAGTATCTGTTGTATATTCGTAACCGTTCTGGCATGCCTTACTTCACTATTTAGTTTAGTTTTGATTTGTTCACTAGAGTCGGAGTTACGGGGGTGGGAATTAGAGGGGGTCCATGTGGTCAATTAAGCAAGAGAGGAGGGTTAATTTCTTGTTATACCAGTGGAATGTAGCAGTTTCATCGATTATTATAAGCTAAGAAGATAACTAAACTGTGGATACTTTACAATTAAGAAAAAACAACCTTAGCTCCACTTGTGACAAAGTAATTTTTTATTCCATATATGCACATTTCGATCGTTGATTGATTGAACAAAAGAAAGCGGGGGAGGGGGGGGGGGGGCACAATAATTGGAAAGAACACTAATAAATTTTAATGAGGTGACCAGATTTATCAATTCGAAAACTGGGCGAGACACAAGGGATAAAGGATAATTTTTTGTGTAATTATGATAATAAAACAATATCACTTGTATAAATAGAATTTTCGCGATTTGCAGTATCCTTATGATCTGTGGAATCGCCGAACACACTGCGAACGAAAATTTAACTAAAACATCCGGCGGACGGACCATCGAGCGTATTCATGTGACTTAAAAAACTCTGAGCAGGAGAGACGAGACATCCACTCCAGTGAACTCTGAGGAGAGGCTGAAGGGGTGGTCTCTGTGTGAGGAAATGCGAGGGAAGGAATCTTCTGCCGTTGTCTTGGAGGAATTTTTACGTAAGTCGGGACAGTATATCCGAAATCGAGACAAAGTTTACGGAACCTCTGTCATTATTATTCAGTAGTTTCTCAAGATTTCCATGGTTTCCAAAAAGTTTAATTTTTTTGCATCATTACAGAATCTAAGGATTATTTTTCGAGAATGAGTGGCTGCTTGAGAGTATATGACTGGCAAATGCAGATTTTTTTCCGGCTTCCAATAACAGTAGAGCCTCGTTAATACGAATCTCAGGGGACCAAAAATTTGGTTCGTATTATCCGTGATTCGTATTATCCGATAATTAAAGGAAATTCCGATGGTACAGTGTTTATGAATCAAGCCTCACACCAGATTGTTAATGATTATCGTCATTCGTTTATTTCAGACAAATACTTGGTTATTGAAGTTTGTTTACAGAACTTTCCTCTTTTGTGATATAATGTGATGAAACAGGGAGATCAAAATGCAGAAAATAGCGCGTATTCTGATCTATTCATGGAAATGCCTGGTTTATATAAACACTGAAAACCAATCAGAGAATTCCAGATGACAAATCCGTGTCTCCTTTCTTGTTTTGACCAAGAACCAATCAGAATTATTTGCAAAAATAAAGAATTTTTTTGATATGAATTTCTTCATTTTATTCGTATTATCCGGAATTAGTTTTAAAAAAGCAATTCGTATTAAACGACTAATTTTGTATAGAAATTGAAGTCATGGGGTCGGGACCGGAGAAAAAGAACGTAGGCTATTAAGCGATAATTCGTATTAATCGGATTCGTAATAACGGGGTTCTACTGAATTAATATGGCTGAATTGTTGATTGGGATCCTTGGTCGATTAGTAGGGGGTAGGGATTACACAATAATTGGAAAGATAATGAATAAATACTGAGCGATTGGTGCATAAAAAATTCATTAATAAGGGGATAAGGATAAGGGGATAAGGGATAAGGGGATCTATTGTTGCTTCTTCTTAATTCATTAATAACTTTTTTTTTTTAGCATGCATGACTTTTGCTTGTGCGAGCGTTTGCGAAGGCAAGAGCAATTAAAAATCTTTTCGTTCAAATAAGCAGAAGTGAATAGATCTTGCTTCGCATGTTAAGTTTAAAAACAGAAAGTGAATTGTGTAGCATTCGTACTAAATGGTGTTTCTGTTAGTAAAAATGGAATTATCCCGAACTGGTTTAGGACTGGGCTGTGTCTAATTGTTGTTTTCGTTCTGCGCTGGATGCAGTCGAACAAATCGGCTAATTTATGAAACTCGGAAAGACATTACGCACGCTTTTGAAATTGAACAAGTTTTATTTCTTGACTCTAGTATCTTTCTCGCTGTTTACGTTTTCATTTCTTCCTCGTTGCCCGCGAACACATTGATGAACGCGAATGGAGTCGCACCGGTCTTTGATTTATTGCTATTTATTGTGGTTTTTTCATTTGCCTGTTTCCTATTTCAATGCTATTTGTTTCGATTTGCCTCTTCCATCCGGTTCTCTCTCTCTCTCTTTCTGTAAGTGGGTCGAAAGCAGGAGCCACAGCAGCTGCTGATCGAAGGAGCGTTTCGGGCTAGTCCGCGCCTTATCGCCTCATGAAGCCGCAAATTTATTTATTTTTCCCTGAAGCCGCAGAGAAATTCTCTCGCTCTCCATCGAAGGGCGAGGTTCTTTTCTCTTCGATCATAAAATCAAATGTAAATCAAGTCCTATTTATTTATCGAGCCTCCATCGGAAGATTCACGGAACGAAGGTCTATTAAAAGACGCGAGGGGGCGAAGAGGACCACCCGAGTGCCACGCGTGCTTTTCTTCACCCGTCCGCCATTGTTGTTGCCTTTCGAACACGGTCGGTTTAGAGGGATCCCCACCAATCCCACCGACTCATAGAAATTATAAACAAAAGGGGCTGAGGCCAGGGCACCGACATGAATCATTCATTACAAACCGAGAAGGAATCATTGTGAGTTTGGAGAAAGGCTATGCGAGAGATTTATTGTTGAAAACAAATCCACTGACGAATTAACCGATGACATACTGGGGATCGCGGGTTCGATCCTCTCTTTCAGCCAATAAACAAAAAGCCCAACTTGTCTAACGAATTAAATATGCTGTGGTTGTTATGATAAATAAATCATTACTGCTATTTAGAACTGTACACGCCGGGATCCGTTTCTGCGTAGACATGTGTGAAAATTGCAGCGTATATCCATTAGGATTTTAAAGCAAAATGATTCATAACGTTTCAAATGAGGGTAATCACGACACCTATCAAGCAAAAATGAAACGGGAAGTCTCCGAGTTTCAGAAGACTCAATGATAGTGGTGAACTTGCTGGGAGGAATTCGGCTCGACGTTGTTTGCATAACTATGGCAAAGCACACAAACAAACTGAGAAGCCACTTAGACAAAACTTGGACGGTTTATCTTTTCAGTGGCGTATCATTAATCATTGTGTTTGTTAAATTCACAAATACAAACGTCTCGCAATAGGATGTGCATAGCTCGATTACGTGTTTCTGGGATTGTTTTGAGTAAAATAAAAAGTGTAAATCAAAATGGGCCTGAATGCGATGATTTGAATAAAAAACCAAATAAAGATAAAAGAACCTCTGGAGATGTGGTTATATACTGCGTGAAGAAACAGGAGACAAGATCTCTCTACTCTGATTTGACCACATAAAAGTCAACCTTTTTGTAGTCAAGTGGATCTTAGGTCTCCTGTTTCTTCACGAACAGAATACAGGATGCACTATAGAAATAATGAGACTTTTGTTTTTCTTTTTTACAAATCAAGGTTACCCCCTTCAAAGCAGTTCCCTTGGATAATAATAACGCGGTTTTTCTATTGTTCATAGCCGTTCTAGAAGGTTTCAACTCGTCGGTTACGCTCTTCAGACACAGGCATACGGATTGAGATCCGGCGAATAGGGGTATTGGGGAACTACAGGATTGCTATTTTTTCGCCAAAAATTTGATGATGGAGATTGTCGTGTGACATACCGGGAATTTTGTGGTGCAGCATCCAAGTCCGTGCACATGGCTTGAAGCAGTGGTTAAAATCTGACGGACGGTAAACCGGTTCAAATTTAACTCACTTCTGAGTATTCTCAACGTTAGTCGATGGCCTGACATCACAGGAGTCATCACTAAAGAGGTCCGTTTTGAGGTTGATAATCTTCTCGCACGAGGTTCGTCTTCCACTTCTTCTCGGCCCTTTAAAAAGGCCTTGCGCCATCTAAACACTTGTGCCCTGGATAGGGAAAATTCTCCGTAACTATTAGGGAGCATAATAGGGCTCAAAATATTGCCGGTCCATTTTCGTAACGCACCTCACAAACACTACTTAACTTCAGACGTTCTCAATAATCGCGTAGCAACTGGAACAGCCTCAAATTATTACAGAGGTTATTTTCATTGACAAGTGAAGAGGGAGGCAGTAGCATTATTTGTTCGCTTACAGTGTTCCCAGTCTCATTACTTTTCTAGTATCCCTCGTATCTTATAGATCTTCGATATGCCCTCCCCTAGTGACTCGACAAACCAACATATCAACATCGTAAACCTTATCTTTTATATAACCCCAAAGGAAAGAGTCATATAGAGTGAGGTCGGGTGGTCTGGAAGGCGAGGCAAAAAAGCAGAGTTCCCAACTCATTTGACTTAAAACTGCTGCAAATTTCTGCAGGTAAACAGAACCGAAAAAGAATCCAGTTCCACATAAGTTGTAACGGTTTAGACGCTATCCGTAAGCTTGTAACCTCGTTTTAAGGTTCGAATTCAGTTAATTCTGATGAGAATGCTTGTACATCGCTCAGAAGTTGAAAATGCACATTTGTGGTAGGAGTTGGGATACATTTCTGAATCTAATTTTTCTGGAATGATCGGGGAGGTCCAGTAGCTTGGCCATCAAGATCATCTGATCTGCCTGTATAGGATTACTGTATTTCCTTTGGGAGCTTATGAAGTCTGTTCTGTCAGTCACAACAGTTTTCTGTTCTGGAAAACTATGAAGGGCGGTGAAAGCTTAATGTATGATGGTGAAAGCGGTGAAAGCCTAATAATGATAGCAGCCAATTCTCTTACAGGAACGTGGTCATTTCGAGTCTCAAATGAGAAATTTAGGATTTGTATCTTGCAAACAATGTAGTCACAAGTAACGGAATTATTAATTTGAACTTTTTATTTTCTCAAAATAATCCAGGGAACACGTCGTTGAATTATGGACATAGGCTTACTATTGCGGGATACTTTGAATTGAACATATGCTTAATGCTCAAAACTGAAGAACGCGCATAACTTAACACGCTAACAATAAAATGAATGTTTTAGCAATGTTTAAATCTTGAGATAAAAGTTTAGCAATTTGTATCAAAAAAAGTTAACCATAAGTTTCTAACACCTTTATTTTTTAGAACTGCCTGTATTCTACGTGGCATTGAATCAACCAGTTTTTTACACAGTTCTGCTGAGATATCCACCCAGCATTCATGAAGCTTCTTTTAGAGACTTCAGAGATGTTAGATGTGTCTTTCTTATTTTTTTTTTATTGTTCTCCAGATGTTTTCACTGCATTAAGGTAAGGAGAATTCCCTGGCCATTCCAGAACACCAACATTGTGCTGCCACAGCCATTCCTTTGAAAATTTAGCCCTATGAGCTGGTGGTCCATCCTGTTGGTATACACAATCATTTTCAGGAAAATAAAACTGCATTGTCAGAATTAGATGATCATCCATGATTTCTGTATATTTCTTCACTTTAACATTGCCATCAATTAGGCAAAGGCTTCCGAGTCCTTCAGCAATAAGAGAGCCACAAACCAGGAACTGATGAAGGAAATTTAACAGTTCCTGAAATGCATCCAGAAGATAACTCTTCATGTCACTTACGAATGACAGTTTCTTTACCATCATTGATTGCACAAAATCGACACTCATCAGAAAATATAACTTTTTTCAATCCATTACATCCCATTCAGAACATTTTTTCACTACTGGACACCTTTCTTTTTCATAGTGGGTGTGAGTAAAATTTGTAGCCCAATTCCTTTCTTCATCAAATCGTCCTTTTTGAAGAAACATTCTTCTTAATTATTTTACACCATTCTCTTGTTACGTTCCTTGCTTACGCATTCTGGTTATAAAATGTTTCAGCATAGCCAAATTGCGCTTTGTTGTTTTTTGTGGACGTCCAGATCGTGTTGTACGTCAATAGTTTCTTCTTCTCTGAATTTTGAGAGGGTCCGGGAAACACTGGCTGGGTTAATCTGCAAATTGCTTGCAATGTCCCATTGATTCATTCCTTTCTTGGATAAATAAATGACTGCCTGCTTAATCTGACTGGTCAGTTGTTTTTGCCTTAAGCATTCTGAGTCTTCATGCGTTCACTTAGGTACCAGTACCAGTTATGCTATGAAAAACTAACCCATCACCCTTTCAATAAATGTAAAATCTCATTAATTTCCATGTATTATTATAAAAAAACAGGATTTTACTTCCCACAAAACAGAAATTGTTAAACTTCTGTCTCAGGGTTTGCATATTGCTAAACTTTTGTCTCAGGGTGACAAGGATACATAATTGTTTTCCAGAAAAATAATTGTTTCAAAGCCTGCTGCTGAAATGCATTGAGAAGTAACAATGTTATTCTTCATCAGTATAATGTTTATAAAATAATTATTTTTGTGTTTTTTTGTAAAACTTGAAGTTTATGCTTGAGAAAGATCAAAATTAATCTCATTGCTAAACTTTTGTCTTTGAGTTTAATTAACTTTGGAGTAAAATTATTTATGCGCTGTGGCTGTTTGTAAATTACAAATAATAGCGATTGTTAGTGATCCGTTCATCGGATTTTGGAATTTTTTTTTGTTGTTTTGTTCGGAATTCCATGCTGAACAAGTCTTCAATTGGAATTTTTCGTGTATCTGTTACGGTTTTAAGATAGGATTTGAATGTGTCCTAATTTGCATATTTGGGATGATGAAAAGTGCACTATGGGATAGGTCGCCCACAACTTCCTATTCATTGGATTCATCAAAATCGACATATCTGCTTCGGTTACGAAAATAAAAGTGGGGGCTCATTTTTGTATCTACCCTAAAATCGGAGTTTCATTAACGTTAAAACACTGAAAAGAATTTAAAACTGGAGTGGAAAACTGTTTTTAAACATCTGAGGGGAAGAAATGAATTTCTGTAATCATTTAAAATTTTCATAAAATCTGCATTTAATGGTATATAATTATTTTTTATAATTCCATTAGTTTATCATCTGGCCAGCCAGAGAAAGCTGTCTTGAACTCTGCTCTTTTACTTATAAAAAAATAACAAGAACAATAACAACAACTTACGGGCCGATGGGTAGGCGATGAAGGGTTGTCCCGCCAAATACGGATAGAGCGGGTAAGGTTCGAGGAGGGCGGCGCTGCCATTACACCGGCACGAAGGCACTAGGCAGCAAGAGGCGGAGGAGGAGCGCGGCAGGCACGCCGAGCAAGACGGCAGGGCGCACACGGCCGTCGGCGGAGACGGACTCGGTCGACTGCCGTTACCAGGGTGGACTTTCGAAGGTGAACTACCGCCGTTCGACGACGCACCTAAACAAAATAAACGAAAAAAAGGATAACGATGAACCTACTATTCTCCATTAAACGAAATAAGGTTTACATTCAATTTCAATTCACTGTTACCTTACTGACACTTTACAACGGATATGTATGTCTATATGGCAATAACATTAATGACTGGAATTAATAATGTAATTAATAATAAAATACTGTATGATTGTTGTTATTAATCCGGATGCCAGTTTTGCCACAAATTTCCACAGGCAAAATAAACTATTCTTTTCTTTTAACTCTACTAATCAAGCTATTTCAGTGTTAATTAATTAATTTCAATCTGCATTCATTTCTGGTTCTAATAATCTTAAAAGAATCTTCCTTGAAAGTGTTTATAAAGAAATGACAATCTTGCAATGTTCCTAGAAGCATTAGATTATCGTTGAATGTCTTTAAACGGTTTTAACGTAAAAAAAAAATTTACATAATGTGCAAAATGTGCAAAAACCTAAAGGCGAACATGATCTTTTAACCTTTTGATGCTTTTTAAAATTCCTATTTCGCAAGACACTCACTTAAAATTAAGAATTCTATAGGGTTCGTATGATGTTCAGTTTTAAGCTGTGTTTTCACTTCGACAGACTTAATTGGTAATTGACAAAGGTTACTGATTTTTAATTAATTGTATCAGCTACTTTAACAAGACGATTTATTATGAGATGGGAATATGTTAAAGTTATTAACATGAAAAAATGTTGTGTTGGAGCATTGACTCCAGTTCTTATTTATTACTTTCTTAATGGGAGCATGTAAACATGAAACATTATCAATGTTTTCTTCATACTGTTTCCTCATTTTTAATAATTCTTTCTTAATCTCAGAATGGCTAAATTAAATCTACAGATAAATAAATATGTCCAATATTACAATAATTCCATTAAGAAGTGGTGATCAGGTATACAAATAGACCAATTTCACAAATTACAGTTCCAATAATGTGAAAGTGTGTGGACATCGCTGTGTTTAAATTTAATATTGAAACAAAATTATGTTGCGCTCAAGACAAAAATAAAGTAGTAATAGGTGGTTTACCTTAAATATTCTTAGGAAGAAATGAGTTTATAAATGTAAATTATTATAATGATGGCTGAAAAAAAAATCATAATGTTAATGATTTATAATCTGATAATGAGAATTTATAAATGTGTTTATCTCATAAAGTAATAAAATGTGTTTTCGTTTTAAATTTTGAAAAGTTCTTGAATACAACATACACAGTTTTTGAATTTTTGCCTATTGACATATTCGATAAGATCGAATTACTAATTTAACTTTTTATTCTATTGTGAACTTAATTATTATAATCAGTTAATATAGTGTATTGTTGATGAAACTTGTTTATGCTAATTTTGAAGCTTCTTGCTCGAGAAGTAGCTATGTACAATTGCGCCGGTGATTATGACCGTGGTCTTAGTTGGGAAACGAAAAGGAATCGAGTTGATCACTTCTTCTGTAAAACCATATTTAGAGACAGGTTTAAAATCTATCATTATTAGGCAGCTTAATAATTTTATCATTTATCTTACTTGAATTTGTCTTTTTTCGAAAACGAAATACTATATATTGAAACAATTGATCATGTGAAAGGACTGGATTCGGAACGACATTGCTACTCTTTTCAAAGTTTGCCCTTCAAGGTACTTTGTTTATTGCAACAGCGAACGCTGATTTAATGGGCAATTAAATTGGCACAGTAAGTAAATAAAAGCGAAGAGAAAAACATTTTCAGAAAATTTTAATTAAAATTTTGTGGACGTGTTTTTTTTTCTCTCTTCGTTTTATTTAAGCCTTCATCCAGTTTCCTTGGCATCTTATTCTCTGCGTTACAGTGAGGTTGGATCGGATAGTATTAAATATTTTTTGATCAAATAGTTGTCGTATGTGTACTAATTAACTGAGCCGCAGTACTACACGTATTTTCGTGGATCACTTTTTCATCATTTACTAATTCTTTCTGTGCGTTAAGTTTGTTGTTAGCAATAACTGATACGGTATTTAGATTTGATATAGGAGGTGAAGTCCGGCAAGATTCAGTTCGGTATATTTAAAAAATTTCATTGGGTAGTGTTGCTTATCCCATATTAATGAATCACAACTATATTATGCCTTACTTTCACCTTCAAGTAATTCTTCAAAAATATCATCATTGATTTAGTGTATTCTTTATTTTTAGCCCAAACTGATTAATCTTATCTCTCAAATCATACAAAAGCAGTTATTTCGACTGAATCTGATTGAAAACAGAAACTACACATTACATATCATTTCAAACTGGCTTAGAATTTTCAATATTCTTAGTTTCTATCTGATAATCACATGACTACTTTATGCTGGAAATGTAAAAATGAAACTATCGACGATTAGATACATTTTAAAAGGATAAAGTTAAAAACGTCAGCACCATCTCTGCGAGTTGTTAGCACAATACCAAAATTTGCACCTGTTTATTGTTATTATAATTCATCTGTACACGGTTTTCATTAAGTTTATTTAAATAAATTGCGCATAATATCAATATACACTAATTCCATTTCAAGGTATAACCAATCAAAACAATTTTACATAATGTCATCAACAGTCAATCCTAAGAATATTTCTTATTGGCTAGTTTAAATTTTCAAATTTCCAAGATTTGCAATATGATGTATATGAGATTTTGAGTGCAATGTTACAAAAATTCACAACAGAGTATGTCTCCCCCCAAAAACATTATTGCACATAGTCCATAATTGTTGGAGCAAAATGCAGTGATTGAAGCCCGAAATATAAAAGGAAACTTTAAATATAAAGGGTGATTTATGAAGTTTTCCTCATACTATACAACTGTTCTACAGTGCTGGACATAATAATAGGACCAGTCGAAATACAAAACACAAAATATTTTGATATGATACAGCTGTTTTGTACTGTATATGATATTTTTTTTAAATTTACAGCTCATATTGCCTGGTCGGATCTCTATGAAATATCCGGTAGATATAAAAATTTAATAAACTTATTATGAAAATGTCAAATTCGAAATGGTAAAGCAGGACTCGATAATAAGTTAAACTGCGGGAAGACTACAGTTTTGAAGTTGCAAGAAACGCGGGAGTTAAATGTTTAAACTTTCATTAACATTTGATCTCACACATTTTATTAAATTTTAAATTGTATTTAATTCACTTAAGTTTATTTATGATTTGCTCTTTGTGTTTTAAGCAAGAGTTGCCCAACTTTTAGTTCTACATCATATTATACAACAAAACGTTTTTCCTCCATAATCTGCTTTTGGGCTGCCTTCCTACCTCATTGATTGAATTTATATGTCTCCAGCAGTCTATTAATGAAAACAGAACCGAACAATTGAATAAGTTAGAATCATTCAGCCTAATAGGTATTTTGTAAACACAGCATCAAAAGCAAGCTAGGGTCGGGGATTCAGCATATTGTGCCAATAACGATTCTCTATAGCAATTACTTCGTCGCCTAAGGGCTGTGCTTCCTCTATTACGAAGATTTTCTTTCTTACCCCCCGTTCCCGGACCCTCTTCTTTTCTTAAAAGTATTCTCGAGTGACTCCGAGCGACTAATTGCAAAGCCCTCGAAGGAGGGTCGCCATTGGGCAAGGAGGGCAAGTGACGCATCCATCAAAATCACCCCTTTGCCGAATTAAGACTACAAACACAAGTGGAGGATGGATGGATGGATGGAAGGAAGGAAGCAAGGCGACATAATTAATATATGGAGGAAGATAAAAGTCATTAACGAGTTTAATATAAGCAAAATGCCATTAGGCATAAATTTCATCCCGAGAAAGGATTGCATTAGCGCTTTTTGCTTCTTTCTCTCTCTCACTCCCCTCTTTCTATTTTGAACCTGTTTTCCCTCATTGCTTTTCATATCCTTAAAAAAAGAGTAAATAAATTAGAGATAAAGGAATTAATCGGGTTAAATCTAAGTATTTTATTGCAGCAAAGGAGTAAAGTTGTTGTAGTTTTCTTTTTAATTTTTTCCGAGTAACACTTGCTTTTTTGTTCCTGTTATGCGTTTCGAGATACTTTTTTGAGGTAAATTTTGAAAAATATGTAATAAGTCTATTAAATGTATCCTTCCACTTTAATGTGTAAATTGTAAATCTTTTTTCTTGTGCAAATTGAACGAATGCATGCTCTCGTCTGACTCATTGGCCGCACGTTTTCCGTTCGAAATCCCTTTGCGCCCATATGAAATGAATTTGTTTTTCTCTTTTAGCAATAAATAATGACAACCTTGACCCTTGCGGGGTGGAAGGCAAGTCTTTCGATGAATGCTATCGGAAAGCATTCCTTTTAAGGTCCCAAAATCCTCGGTTTCCATTACAGTAGCCGCTTCTTATACTTTTTTTTTATTTTTTTATTTTTAAAGCGACGTGCTCACGAGAATATAATCTGCTTTTTAAGATACATGTTTTTAAATTCTGTAGCATTTCATCCGTAATCTCGGTTTTTATTATGTAAATATCCATGATAAATGATCGCCATGGTGGTTATGTAATCGGTGACGTAGGAAGTTTGACTAAAGATGACGCGCTCTTTCAAATAGCGAAAGGGAAGTGCGCGAACGAATCCACAAAACTCGAATGTAATTTTTCCGAATATTGTGCAGTATATTTTAAATGGCAACTATTTTGCATAATTGCATATAATGTATGTATGAAGCAATTTTAAGGTGACAGTTTTATGATTTTGTTACAAATGAAGCCTTCATCCATTCCTGCCACTAGTTTCCAAAATTGGGTCATCAAACAAATACCTGAATGCTTCAAAGTCAGAATGTAATGATGAAGTTGATTGTCAGTGATAATTAACACTCCAGTGTCCAAATATGACGTGATTCTTGTGTCTCCTTTGTATTTAAAGTTTGTCTTCTCGTAACCGTAACTTGAATATACGGGCAAAGAATAAAATACAAAAATTGCAATATAAATTGATGTTGCAGCATTACTAGACACTCGGTTCACGAGAGCTATTATTATTCACGTATCTGCATACAAGTACAAATCTATTTGACAAACGTATAAAGATCTATTTGCTCTATAATACATCGAATCGACAATACAAACAAGAAAGAAAATTCCTAAATTTACAAGGGACCTGAAGAAAATCAACATATACAACTCGGCACCACTTTGTAAAGGGTAGTGTTCTTGAAAGCTCATGGTTCCTGGTTCGATCCACCCTCAAAAGCCACCCCAAGACCTCAGGGCAGGACAGGATCACGGCATTGCTTAAATTCATCTAAATTGGACGGACACCTACAAAGTGATGCTGAATTTTCCACTATAAGGTGGTTTCCTTTACACAGGTCAGAAGAATGCCGTTTACAGTTGTGCTGAGAGGCCTTAATGTCAAATTTTGCGATGCCACACCTATTTTTGCGTATCAGAGCTCTTGAAGTCTTGGTTCTCATGATAACAGTTTCTCTCGATTCGGAACTCAATTCATACAACAACTCTAACAACTCTAAAAACTCTAAGTCATGAAAATCACTTTGATTTACCTGTAGGAAAAGTAGTGCGATACATCAAAGTTAAGATCACTTCCTCAGAACTAACTTCTCTGCCTATTACAAAGTTCTGTCACATTTCGAACATTCCTTCATAGCATGGCATTTTGTCTGTGAGAAAGGTAGTTACCTACCTTTGGGACTGAAGCATTCAAAACTCCTTGCCAAATGGGGATTACGGGGCTCTTATTGCTTGCCGTCGAATGCATTGGTCTATGCCAGTGTTTCCCAACTTCGGTTGCTATAAATTTATACCCCCACCCCAACTGGTCCGCAGCATCCCCGATAACGAGTCGCACACTTTCTGTACTTACTTGACATTGTTTTCCACATCTGGAAACATTAAACGCAGAGTATAGTTGTGTTTATTTAACCGCCCCCCCCCCCTTTTACAGAATGACCACCAATTGTCCAATTGAACCTGAGGCTATTATCGCCCCCCAGAAATCGTTTCAGCGGAGGTTGGTTGGTTGGTTTATTAGAATTTTTGGCGTCGACTACTAAGGTCATTTTGCGTCTTTTACACAAGTTTTATCTGTACGCAGCCCGGGACAGACACTGCAGGATTCGAACCCAACGACCAGGTGCACTCAAGAATTATAAACCCTACGCCCTAGCCCTCTCGGCCTCCTTTCAGCGGAGGCGATATCGCGTTAGGAACCAAACGTTAGTGTAAATGCCACAGCCCTCATCGATTCAGACTGCTTCTTTCTAGTGCCCATGATTATAGCATCACAAATATATAGCTGTAAGTTACCGTAAGCCTTTAGTAAGCGAAAACTTTGCTAAAAGGTTTCCCGATGGCATCTTCCAGGCATTTTTACTACTCAAGAGTTTGTTCTGGCGAAAAGAACCCCCCCCCCCCAAAAAAAAAAAAACCAAACTAATTTCTATGCTTTTGAAAAAGCGGAAATGTCGCCTTAATAGAATGGATTTTCCCTTTTTATCTCGCTTACTAATCAGGAAATCAACTCAAAACTGTGTTCATTGGCAGAAGTTTTGTCTACTTACATGTTTGGGCCGCTTAACAAAATCTATCAAGGAATTGGGAGCCGCGGCAAGGCTTTGAACAAGGGAAGGGGTGGGCCAAGAGGGCTGCCTAAATTGACCACTTTGCCAACTTATTTTGTTTCTTGTCCCCCCCCCCCCCCGCTAGTAGAATTGGGTTAACCCCTCCTCCCGAAATAAAATCCTGGGGCTGCGGTTCTTAAAAAATCGGCGATACATCAGATGAACTGAAGGGAATATCTGAGAATAGAAGAGCACGAATTCCGGTCCAATCATTTGTGTCCACCATATAATTGATGGTGGAATGCGCTGAATAGCTCTATGTTGGTGAATGACGACGGAATGGTGTTCTTGCATATTATACAAACTGGTACTTTCTCTCATACAAAGGTCCTAAAAGGTTCTCCTCGCGTTAATAATTCGCGTTAATCTTGCCGTTAGCTGCTACCCGACGAATTTTCAGGCTGCGCCACTTTTGAGCAATGTCCTGCCTTTAAGAAAACTTTCATGGCAAGAACGAAACTACTCAGCTCGGTCCTTTGCATCAGGGCAGTAGGCAATAACGCGAATATTATCTAAGTGCCCTTTATTGAGACCATGCACACGAAATGTATGGAATTCGGGAACTTTTAAGTCTTCGAAGAATGAATTGGTTAGCGCGTTGGTGGTCTGAGCCAGAGGTTCCTGGTTCGAATCCAGGCTGTGGAATTTTCTTTTATATTTTTCCATCATAATTCGAAAGAATGGTTCGATGAAGGATCCGACAGTTGCTACGATGTTCCCCAATTTATGGCCTTCTGTGTAAGTGTTTTTTTTTTTTTTTTGGGCATCATTTGATGAATCTGTCGGACTATGTGGCACGTACTCGGTTGGTAAGGTCTCTCTTTGGAGATTTTTTTGTTTCCCTGGATGAAGCTCCACATTTCTTTAAATCCATGTGCTTAATATTGTGGATTATGGTTTTAGATGAAAAGATGCCTGCGTTTTTGCAGAGCTAAACTATGAGATTTTACATTTCGCTTTTCAAGAAATCCGAAAATTGGTTTGATCATTTCGTTTTCACTTTGACAGCGTTGCAGGACCACTGACCTCTATGTACATGAGGGACCACTGACCTAATGACCTGTATATAGAGTTCAGTGTTCAGGACGCTTGCTATAGTGCACTCATTTGAAGTGCATGTATATACACAGAGAGGCAACTCGCATCTCCATCATTCTGCAGCTCCATCTGTACTGCCTTTTTTACTGCAATGTTGCCATTATGTTACGAAGGCTTCTCGGATTGAGGGACAAAATAATAAGAAGTTTAGTAGAAACTGAGTTATAAAGCAAACCAAATATCAAACTGGGGTAAATAGGGACGGGCTGTCGTTTAAGTTCAGTTTCTTCTGGGACGACCTCTGAGAACTTTTCGGAAAACTCTCCTATTTACAGTCCGCGGTGGGCAGATTTAACTGGCCGAAATCTCGCGAACTGACTTCCCATCATTAACGTTCCTTCCAATGACGTACCAAGCCAGCGGGTTCTTTGGTACGGCTTATTTTTGTGATAACTGGCCTTGATTGGTTGTTTTAAAGCTTATGCAAATTATAGTCCGCTTCACGCTGTCACTAATGTCATCGCGCGAACTTTCCATTTCTAAGGAGTGTTCCTAATATTATTGGATGGTGGTGCATTTAAGGTCCATCAATCTCAATTTTTAGAAATTCACAAACGTTTGTATGCTGCTTCGTTGTCGCTGGGCTCATAGAATAAAATAAAGCTGAAGTTAAAAAAAATTTCATAGAGTTTGTTTCAGTAGTTTCCGAGAAAAAATATTCTCCGAATAACTTTTGTAGCAGTAAACGGTTTGTTTGCGTTCCTCTTTAATTTCTCAATCGATGATAATGATGGTTTGTTGAAATTTTGTGGAAAAAAAGCGCTAATACTTAGTGTATTCCATTAAAATAAGCATGAGTAAAGGGGGGGTATCCTCGGGTAAAATAGTGTAGATAGATCAGAAACTTGTGTTTACGTTGAGTAGGTTGCGTCTATCTTTATCTTATGGCTTTTCTCCTTATAATCAACATTGTTAAGACAGGTTTATATACTGATCGCACATCATTTATCACGGGGGCTCCGAGCATGGCCGCAGTCTATCAGTTCGATAGAGGCGAGATGAGTTTCAGGAATTTTTTACGGCGCTTGACGTAAGAGGGTAGCACCACCGGCGAGGACAAACGAGCGTCTCCTCTCTCTTAACTTCTGCTAACTGTTCATTAGCAGGTTATTTTCAGAGGCTTTGCAGGGAGATTTACGATCGTCTAATGAGAGTGGTGATCGTCGAGCTAGAAGAAAATGCCTCTGGTTGTTTTTAAGGGAGTCTGTCGCGTAATTCGTCAGGCTGAGCTATGTTAGAAAGAGATAGATGAAAGAAAGAAGGAAAAAAAAAAAGAAACAAAATTTTGCGTAGGCAGCCTAAACGCGGTAAGTTGGCTGTCAGCAGGATTAAAAAAATTTGAAATCTTTTTATTTGTTTGCCCACTTTCCACCCACTTTCTTTGAATATGATATAAACAAAACGTTTTCAACAGAATGCCCTTTCGACATGATTTTTGCAAGCGGATAAAGCGTTAATAGAAGCTGGGAATTAAAGCGCAAGGGATAAATTTCGCACCTAAAGAGTGCCGAGTGGCCATTAAAACTTCGTGACTATTTTAAAACAGAATTAGCCTCACGAGAACGACAAATCCGGATTCAGTGACGTAGGCAAAAACGGATATTGCATTTTGGTATGCAGTCAAGTTATGCCTCGAAAACAATTCGAAAGGGGGAAAAAAGCAGCAGCTTCCGAGTTGGCGAAAGAAAGACGAGCCGTCGTCGAGTCGAAGTCCGGGTGTCATCGGGAACCCATTCATTACTTTTGATTCCCCATTAACCCTGTGACGTCAGAGGAGACCCCATCTCTGTTTATCTTAGGACTTTCTTTAGCCCGTTGATTCCATTCCCACATCTTCCCATAATCGCATTCCCGCCTTTGTTTAGATCTACGGCAATATCCACGCGCTCTTGTAACTCTATCCTCTTTAGTTTACAGATGCACATACTTCACAGTGTTTGACCCCGTCCACGTGAAGCTTTGATGGCGAGGATAGTATGACATTCGATAGTCACTTTGAAATTTTGATTGGGTTTCGAAAACAAACTCCGAAGGAAGTATAGGAATTTCTCATGTGAAAAGACTATTGCTTCATAGGGACTATGGCTTGATAGGCTGTGGAAAGAAACGCTCTCTTGTTACATTTAAACACATTAGGCGAGCATTCGATATTGAGTGCCGAGCCCTATCGTTACAAAGTGCTCAAGAACTTTTGAGCAAAGATTGGTTTGTTTAGAGTTCCCGCCAGAATCTGAATTCGGTTCCCTTTCAGATAAAAAAGTTATTTAAATTTGCAGTGTGAGTTACTCTTTTGAACATCTGCGGGGATAAAATACTTCTGATAGAGGACTGCGCAAGGCACCCATAGAAAGAAAAGCTGACATCTTAGATTGTTTTAATAGCAGCAAAAATTCTCGTTCATACCTCGAGATACATTTTGTCGCATAAGGTGGAACATAAACAGCATCCTTCACATCACCTACCTGCCAGAGACAATCGCAGGGACTAAAATCAGGTGATCTGGGTGGCCAACTGCGTCATGCTAGGTCGTTGGCAGTAAATATATTTAGCAATAACATACCCCAGAAACAACAACGCATGCGCATCAAGCACAAAAGTAAACGTTGAGACTTTTCTTCCTATTAATTGATGCCTTAAACGTTATTCTGTAATAAATAGTGACTTTGTACTAGACACGTAAAGCTCTATTCCTTTAGAACTACCCTCCATTCATTTGTAGGTGAATAAAACGTGTAGGCCTATTTGTGATTCCTTTACAATTGAATTGTCTCATTTGACTTATCAATCGTTGCGATCACGATCAATAAGTTCGGAGACTGGCCTTCCACTACTTTCAAAGTACTAACTTCTGCTAACTATGCGCGACTACAGTTGGTGAAAACATTCCTGGAAGCTTGGGGCATCGCTGCTTCCTGAACCTCAAATGAACTCTTGAAACCGTTTTTCAGACGGAAGAACAGGTAAAAGTCGCATGGGGCGAGATCGGGTAAGTAGGGAGGGTGTTAAGGGTCAGTGCAGCCTGCACCCATGAACGACCGATATGCGGGGGCATTGCCATGTTACAGTACCCAATCCTTGTTTCTACATATGTCACGGAGGCGAGGATATGTTCGTACCTCTCCTTGCAGTGCCGTCTTTCCGCATGGGCGCACCCGGGGGGCCCCCGAGTCTTGACCTAATCCGAAAAAAAAGAAGTGGTCTTGTTTTTCCAAACATCTGCATATTGTTTAATTGTCTTGTTTAATTGCTGGCCGCTTTTATCAGATTCTACAGTCTCCACCGTAGTGAACGACTTTGTTCCCGTTAAACCCCAGATATTATATCTCGGCGACCTGGAAGGGCCCCTGTTTCCTCAGTTGTAGGAGTGAGCGCGGGGGGCCTCGGGAACCTTAAAGACGGCCCTGTCTCCTTCTTCACTGTCGTCCCTTCCAGTACGAACTCGTAATGTACCACACCCTTCTGACGAACGCGAACTACAGTTCACGCATTATTTGGAAAAACCTTCTGACACGCATTATTTGGAAAAAACCTCTACTGAGGAGCTGCTACCTCCTTATCACGTCTCGCCTCTACGCCACGATCAAATAGTTCCCCTCTCCTCCAAGCCTGATTGGAGATATAAGCACAGTCTCCGAACTTGTGGTTTGTATTACATATACAGGGTCGCGCGCATCAAAGTTTAGCTGCCTGTAAAAGTACCAGTTTGAGAATTTAAATGAAAGTAAAATATCACAGAGATTAGTTGAAATG
>JAHWFO010024453.1:14464-36848 GCA_023313115.1 Rhysida immarginata | reverse complement strand
TGGTCTTTAAGAATCCGAAGTCAGAATTTCAAAAATCCAATATTTTTCAATACACACGCATAGACTCTTGTCTCCAGAGGACTGCTGCCCCCAAAAGTTTACTTGTGCACTAAAAAATTTTGAATTTTTGAAATTCTGACTTCGGATTCTTAAAGACCATTAAAAAGTAGAATAGGAATGTCTGTAAGACCCACTCTCTATCTCTTTGTCTTCATCGATAAAATTGAGTTCAAAACTTTTAAAAGTTCCACACTTTCAGGGCCTCTATCTCCTAAACCAGTGTTTCCCAACCTTTTTTGTGCTATGCCCCACCTAAACCTTTCTAAAATTCTTATGCCCCCCTCCCCCCAAATATAATATTTTTCAATGTTCATGAATGACAGTTTTTGGAAGAAATCACTAGGAAATTATTGAGCAAACACAGTAACATAGATTTTGAATTGCCCCCCTTAACAATCGAATTGCCCCCCCGGTGGGGCGTGGATCCCCCCGGTTGGGAAACTCTGTCCTAAACAGTTGGATCAATTGAAAAAACACCAAGAATAAAACATTTCTCGAATATTGTGTACAATCTGAATATACCATTAAAAATAGGGGTTCCTATTTAAGATTTCAAAGTTACCCCCTCCCCCAGCCCCCCTCACAAGGGGGGGGGGGTAGTTTTTTAACTAATGAATTTCCCCGCGAAATAATTCACTTTTGATTTTGGACATTTTTTCGTACAATGCTTAGTTTCCGAGATATTCAGTTGTCTCAAGATGAATGTCTCACCCTGTAATCCATTGACTCTGGTTGAAATCGATTCCTTCGATGAGAGTGCCGAGCAGACGACAAGAAGGCTAGCAGCTCTACAATGTATGAAACACGTCTAAACACTACTTAAAAAAATTAAATTTACATGGCACGGATATGTAAGAAATGCCGTTGGAAAGAAGAAATCCTATTGTTTCTGCGTTTTTATTCAGATTTCTGATAGTGCCTTTGAATATCGTCTTCCCATCTTACTGAATAGGGTCCCGCGTTTTTCTGCCGCTAGGATTAATTCTCTAAATTTTTGTTCAAGCATGTTATTTAATCCAAACATTGCTTTGTCTTTTTACCAAGACAAGTAAAGATCGAGTCAATTTAGTGAGCAAAAGTTAAACTATACAACTGTCTTATGTATAAAGAAAAGAAATAAATTTATGAAATGAAGTTTTAATTTTGAAATTTATAGTTAAAAAAAATCAACATAAAAAGGGGAATTTAAAAGGTTCTACATTAAGTAAAAGAGGACGGGAGCTTCTGGAGAAAGAGCGTGAAACTAAGCAAAGCAAAATATCACTCAAAATAATTATATATTTTCAGTTAAAAAAAATCAAAGGGAAAGATGCTGTAATAACACGGATCTATATAACTTGATCTTGATTAATTTTAGGGTGAACATTCCAAAACATCCATTTTTGATGATCGCGTCAGGGCTTTCCACAAAATGTTGCTTTGCTTTTTCAGTACCTTTATTGCATAAGTAGAACGTTTATAGAAGTAACCTATTTAGTCATTTCCCTATAAGACGTTGGATAAACAATACGTTCTTGATACGAGAAGTCTTACTCCACTTCTCAAAATTTTCCGAGAAAAAAAAAATTCATAAAGTTTGTTATAATCGCGTAAACTTTATAAATGCCCTAAATGTAGCATAGATTGTTATCGCATTCAGGTGATCTAGTGGTAAAACGCAAGAATTTTATTTTGCAGGTACGTGTTCAAATCCCGTCTTCGATATTTTCTTTTCTTTTAGTAAATTATTTTAACATATATGGGAATGCGTAATTCATTTACTAAATATATTTCCGATTTTTCAATTTGCTACCCTCATTTTTTATAAAATCCCTATACGAATTATAATTAATGATTCACAGTGATAAATAAGGATTTTAAAAAAAAATTATTTATCCACATAATTATTTTTATACATTTTGCAAATTTTCGGATGATATTTAACTCCCACAAAGATTAAATAATTATTGCACCATGTACTTAATTATTAAACTATGGATTATAGGGTGTCCAACTCTTAACCAGAAAATTTCGGGGCACTAATCAAAAGAAAGTCGGGACAGTGCTTAAAAAATCGGGACATGACAATAAGTTTACACAGCAGTCAACAGATCGAAAAGAAATTGTATGTCTTATAGCATGGTAAACTTCAGTTATTTCAGCAGCTGCAATTTGTGCCGGGAAAAGTCGGTCGCCCTGCATGTACAGTAAGACCCCGACTTACGCCACTAATTGGTTCCCGGAAAGTGTGACGTAAGTCGAAACATCATTTCCTATAACAATACATCTAACCAAAAACAGAGAAGCACATGTATAGGAATGCAAATACATGTTTATGCCTGTATACAGAAAAAAATATATCCAAAAAACTTATTTTGTAATCTTTATTTAAAAAACTAGTTAAGAGATGTTTGAACAGAAGCTTGACTTTTTTCGGTGTAGAACTGATGCAAATTTCTTATTCCTCTGTTACTCAAGAACTGCGTTCAGATTCGGGATCATTCTCTTGAAAAATAGCCATAGCAGCGTCTAAGTGGTTAAAAGCATCAGAAAGCATTACTCGTGTCAACGCTTTGAGTGGCAGATACATCTTCTTCAGCAGAAACATCTTTTCCTAAAACTTCCTCCTCTACCATCACAAGATCTTCATTAGAAAGATCATCTGAATGAGAAAGTAAAAGTTCATAGACATCTTCAATCATAAGTCTAAATTTAAGCTTAGAGCTTTGTTTATCATAATTGGATAGTTTGCCTGATGATTCACGATAATAACCGAACACTATTGCATTTTTTATACTTTTTTGAGAAAGAAAATCGCATTTTTTGACATAAGTGCAACACACGCGTCATAACACCGAAACAGTGGTGTAAATTTATAAATGACGAATGTGCGAAACGACGTAAGTCGGGGTCTTACCGTGGTGACATCAGTTGTCCGTCACTTGCGAAAATCGGGATAAATGGCGTCCCGCTTAGTATGAGGGCGGGATACACTCAAATTACCCCTGAAATCGGGATGTCCCGCGAAAATCGGGACAGTTGGTCCAAATTTAATGCATTATATTTATCAATCATTCTTCAATAACATTTTTAGCTGGCATATTAGCCACCAAAATACAAATTCCTATTTCTAGGAGCAGAAATTAACTATTACCTCTGTCTTTACCTACACGTCAATTAGAACTTGTTTTGTGGTTGTTTTTTTTTTAAAGGAAATAAATATAATTTGTAACAACCTTTCAATTTATTTAAAAATAACCTTAGCAAATCGGAAATGTTAGATTGTGTTTAATTATAATAATTCTTATATGTATTTTATAAAAAAATGATGGTAGCCAATTGGAAAATCGAAAATATTTTTAGTAAATGAATTACACATTCCATACATGTTAAAGAAAATTTATGAAGAGAGGAAAAAAAAATTATCGAAGACGGGATTTGAACCGTAGCTGCAAAATAGAATTTAGCGTTTTACCACTAGACCACCTGAAAGCAATAAAAATCTATGCTACAATTCGGGCATTTATAAAGTGTAGGCAATTATTACAAACTTTATGAATTTTTCCTCGGAAAATTTTGGAAAGTGCGTCGAATGGCTTTGCATTAGTATTTAATTTAGTGAAAGCCACATGTAAAGTATTGTACAGGGTGTTGCAGATAACTACAGGGCAATATAACTGCTCGACATCAAATGATAATTGGGTAATTTTATCAAAAACATGACAATTTTGACGTTCACCCCCCTGCTGGCTGCTGCAGGCCACCTTCATCTCCCTCCATTCTGCCAATCGACCAAGCCGGCCCCTGCAATCGAGCGGGTAGGCTTCCCATTATCCTGCCCTGTAGTTATCTGCAACACCCTGTAGAAGTTGTTTCTTCAACATTATGTACATATTGCCAGGGCTTCATTTATTTCGTAAAAATTCTGCATCGTATTAATGCGTATAATTATAATTATTATTATTATTTGTTACTACTACTACTACTTCTACTACTACTATTACAGAAGAATGCCCAAGTTTGTCATTACTTACACTACATTGCTTACACTACGATGACACGGCACCATCCATTCGGAAGTCAATTTCCTCGCACACACATATCAATATGCTTGTTGTGACTGAATGGCTTCAACAATCGGTACCACGATTCAGGCAGATAGGTCGATAGCGATGGCCTTAAGTATGATCTTTGACAAATACCAAAAGAAAGAAATCGCATGAGAATGGTAGAAAACGCGGTAGTGACGGGACGAACAAATTCAACAGTATGCTTGAAATCTGTGAGTTTTTCTTTCATCCAATGTAACATTTGTCCTTATATTCTATCGCTAAGAGAAATTTAAAAAATGCTCAAACTGTGATAATCTTTTGTGTACACACTTTACACGTATATACCGATATAAGTATGAAGGCATGTATTCGATCGTTTAGCAAATCACTTATTTAATACGAACTAGAGTGTATAAGTGCATTTTTCTACACAAGCAGCTAAATTTCTCCCCTTCAAATCTTGGAGAAGCAAGGTGCGCTTGCATTAGGACATTAGAACATGGAGCACGAAAGAAGAAGCTGGTCCTTGCAGCGTGATTGTACTGATCACAGCTAGAAAAAAAGTCAGAAAAAAGAGTATCTATTTCTTATGATTTCTTCTGATTAAACTTTGTTCTTTATGAAATATTATTAATGATATATGTCTTCTGTCTATATATATGGAATCATCACCCGGATATCAGTAAAAATATAGAATTCAGCGCAGAAAAAAATTTCAGATGTAGACTACTGATGGAGAAATACTGTATATTACGATTCATAATGAAAGAAATGATAGCTTATTACTTTAGCAAGTACCATGTTAATAAGATGAGGCAAGACTGAATGAAAAATATAATGGACCGTTAAATTTAATACCGTACATGTTCCCTTTAAATTTAATAGAGTTAACACGAAGACAAAAATTTTTAGAATAATTTTGTTTTTAATGCAATAGCCGTGTAAAGGCGAGATTTTAAGTAATCCAAACCTGGAATCGGATTCACTAATGCTTACAATTTAATTCATTTTCAAATATGAAACCAGATCGTCAAGGTATCTGTGTCTGTTTCCAATAAATATTTCTTTAATTTCTAAATTGAGCTTAGCCTTTTAAATAATATTAAAAATAGTTTAAAAGAAGCCAAACAAACAAAAATAGTAGCAGCCTTTGGAATTCGGCTAATAAAAGAGATTTCTTAAATCTCAGTGAGCAATGTAATTGCCAGTATATGTAAACCGACATCATTTGCTCTTCCATTGTAATCATTTGAGATTAGAGACAATCATAAGCTTTAAAGTTTCTTAAGTTACAGCTAATGAGGTTTCGCGATTTGATTTGATCATCGGCTCTTCCTTTACCTTATTGACGTCTACGATTACATGATTGCGACGACCATCCAAGTGGGTTTTCGTTTCACTAAGGGATTTTTTTTTCAAAACTTTTTTTTAAACCCCGATAGCAGTTTTTGTTACAATCATATACGCAGGCTGATTTTTTTTTCTACCTTCCTTGATGAAACTCGATCGACCGGAGTCGAAAGCGGATCTACCCGACACCTTTCTTCGACTGGAGTGTCAACCGTCGAACAAATTAATCACCGATAGATGAAGTAAATAAATAAATAATAAATAATAATAATAATAATAATAAATAAATAAAGTATTTCGTACTTAAATTAAACTCTAGCTGATCTATTGAATGAATGGAACGGACGAAACCTGGCCGTGCAACATCGTCTACGCGGGAATTGAAATGTGGTCAAGTTTATCAGATAGAAATAAGCATTAAATATATATATATACATTAATCAATATTTAGCTTAATATTTCAACTCATTTCCAATATCAAATCAATTTTATTTATTTCCTTAAATTTATAAAAATTCTGATTTGCTTTTTCGCGGTTCTCGGTGGCCTTTTTTAGACTTTCTTGAAACTTCGAGTTCATAAAGTATTTAAATATTAAATATTAATTAAAAGCCCCTTGTTTTCCGATAAATTCATGGTATAGGATAAATATTCATTACATATGTGCCTTAAAATATTAAATGCGCCAGCGAGCATATGCCATCCTAACAATAATCTTGTAGGGTTGTTCTCCTTCACTAGGGTTTAATATCGACGCAAATCAACATTTTGAGGACATATTAAACGGAATATGGATTACATATTTGTCTTTTGCATTCGTTATCATAATGAAATTTTAAGACAAATTTTAAGACAAACGAAATTTCGTAATCTGAGCTGAATTTCGAATAAAGAAAAATGAGATAATCGATATACATGATATGGATGTGAAATTTGACGCCGAGTTGATTAAAAAAAAGTATTTCTGTGTTCGTATTCCGAAAAACTTTCGAGAGACTGGGCCGAAAACCGAATTATAATCATAGTTTAATAAATCGAGAAACGGTAAATCTTAGAAAGCTCGGACCGGTGTAAATGGGCACATCGACTACCCAAAATAATTTCCTGATCAATGATCGACTGGATAATTCTCGAAATTATTAATGACAATCATAAGATCTAACGAGGTAATTTTGATATCTTTGTGTGGTAATAGTTGGTCTTTCGAGTTAATTGAGATTACTCCATGTGGTTGTAGTAGGTTTTACAGTTACCGAAATAAGATCAATTTAACGTTTGATTTGATTTATGGTCACAATTCATTTACCCGATATTTATTCATAGCAATTATTAGTAATGTTGCCTGAATCGGCTGAATTAGACTCATGCCCGTCTGAGTTGTAATATACTAGGTATAAGTAATATAAAGAATTTTCATGTCTCTGGCGGTTTATCAACACTAAGCTTTGTTTGCTACCAAATTATATTGGCGGTAGTTTTCCGTTGTCTTCGCCTGGCTAGTAAAGGACAAACGTAACATCCATGCTACAGCGGGATTCGAACCTGCAACCACAGAATCTCGAGAACCACTGAAGCCTGCGCCCCAACACTCTCAGCAATCGGGGGCCGGTAAATTTACCTTCTTGATAAATAAAAGATTTTGCTTGATGATAAATTTTTAAGGATAAGCATCCCCTCTATCTATTTATTTATCTGACCCCAAAAGCACTGTTTATTTTATATTAGACTATACATAATTTGATATCCAAATATGAAGTAAACCCGAAACCGATTGAGATATCGAAAAACGGATAGCGAATTCTTTATCAGTGTAAAACGTCAGATTAATCACTTTACAAGGGAGTTTATATACACCACTTCAAGGACTGTTTACTTTTATTTGACATCGTGCGTGTGACATTTAATTCTTTATTTCGGAAAACACTGGCGAACTCCGCATCGCGTTTAAGGTTGGTTATAACTTAAAACTGTGTATCAGTGGATAAGACGGAATTCAGCTCAGAATCGCATTTTCGGTAATACCCGTATTTCATCTCAAAACTGTGTATCAGTCACCATTTGATCGCAATATATTTTACAATTACCATGCTTTATATTGGTTCTGATAGGGATTGCAAGAGGATGGGAAATTTGTTTTAGATCATATCAAACAAGTGAACTGAAGCATTCATTAATTCATATTTTAGATATGCGTATAGTAAAATGCGATGAGTGAAATAAAACCTACTTATTGATAAAATAGGTATGGCGTGTAATAAAAATCCTCATAGAAGATTCATGAGTTAAAACCTATTTAAACTAGACTTGCAATTGTAATGAGACAATCTATTGATCAGTATGAAAATGATGTAAAAATACTAGAAATTGGCAGAAAAACAGTTTTTGCTTATTAGCACTAATTAGAAATATGGATAAAATTAATATACGTTTAAAAATTGTTTGTATATAATAACACAAGATATTTTATCGTGGCCGTATAAAAACGAAGCTTCCAAGAATACGTAGTCAAAGTTCACAAACTTTTCATCAAATTTTAAAAGAAGGAAAATTTAAATTAATAACTCTGAGTTGCCATTAGCTCACGTGAACATGTGCATAGTGCTTGATATCTGAAAAAATTTTCTGTCTTTAAAATATAAGAAAATTGCCAACGGGACTGGAGGTTAACCATTACTGTGTTGATGCTTCTATTCAAATTCATGCTTTTAAAATATTTTTCATTTTATATAAAAATTTGTAAATAAGATTATTTTTAACTGGTCATTTCCTTGAATGCTATAATAGACACTCGAAAATAACTGTTATCAATTATCGATCTAATTCTAACGTAGGAGCCGATAACAACGAGCACCCAAAAAAAAAAACTTTAAAGACGCAATGCCGACGTTTTAACTTTTACATGTGGAAGAAGATAGAGAAAACAACACACGGTAAGAAACTTTGCAGATCCTTTATCTTTAAAAGGAAGAAAATAGGGTGGGAAAGGGTAGGGAAGGGGGGATGTATTTTACGATGGGGTTGAAAGATGCGTTTCCGGTCGATACGGCGATCAAACAGAATTGGAATCGGAATAACGACGGAGAGAAGGAAGGGGGTTCCATCGCACTTTTACAACTCTGTGCCATCGATGGCGGGTTCCTTTGACCCCCCTTATCGCCTTCTGGAACCAAATGGGATAGTTGCACTCACGTGGCACGTGCAAAGGCGGGAGATAAAGAGAAAGGCGAGAAAAGATGGACAATATGTGGTTGTGGGGGCTTTGAGCCCATTGGAAATGGACACAAGATGCGAGCCATTTGAGCGGCACACAACACCAGCATGCAAATTCATTTCCAGTTGGGCGCTTCAAACAAAAATAAAATTGAATAATCATCATTGCCCATTCAACCTTATTTTAAAATTCAGTTATTACAGTTTCTATGAAATGTTAATTAATTTATAATTTTATTTGATTTGACAATAAAAACCAGTTCTTCAGCATCTTTGAAAGAGTTTTCCTTAATTTGCTTCAATTAATTAAATCTTTAAAATTTAAGTTTAAAAAATTATATTTTCAAATTCAACTCAGCAGCATTAGGTTATAATTTTCAAATCCGTTTAAAAAAGCAAATTTAATTTGGCTACTTAAGAATGATATAAATATTTTTGGAAAATTGTTATTAGACCATAGTTCTTGTACAGATAATCACACTTCACAAGGTATGATTACACGCATAATTCTGTTGATGGAATTTTATCTAGGGATTTTCTTATGAATTTTTTTGCCTTGAACTTTCCTTTGAGTAAAATAATCCAACTTTTTTAATTTTTGTAAACCTTTTATAGTCTTTGTTGTTAATGAAGGTGATGGTTTGAAATTAAGCGATCTATTATAATTTATTTGAAGATTTCAGTGAACATGAGTTTTTCTAAAGAGTACATTAATTCTATTTATTATATAGATAGGAAATCAGCGTATACCAAATAAACGAAACATGTGCTTCCTAAAATGTGTACTACTGATTCCAAAAAGTGCGATATTTTAGGAATTTTTAAAAATTAATATTTATGCATATAATACACGAATTTTAAACCTAACTTGAATTAGACTTCCCCAGCAGAAATACTTCATAATTAATCAAATTCTTACAATTCTCCTTACTTAATCTTCATTATTTCTCCAAGCTTTCAAACTTATAAGGTAAAAAATATTTTGATTTCTAAGATGCTTTCATATATTTTGAAAGCTGAAAAAAATTAATTCCTTTAAAAAAATCCAGAAAAATAAAGCATAACAAAATGCAAATTCTATTTAATTTCTAAAAGAAAGAGTTAAAAAAATACAAGACTTGGAAGCCATATACTGAAGCCATTTATGAAAGTCGTACTGAAATCATAATGAAATCGAAGTAATAGACATCCCACAAAGATATACGAGGAAAATGATTTATAAAAAAATAACATATTTTAGAGAATGTTTATAATGTTAAATAACCAACAACACTTGGAGACTGATTCCTTATGAATCATAAATTATGATTAAGAAATCAACAAAGTCTAATTTCACAGAATAGACTTCATTTATCTAATGCAAATTACCGATAAGATTAAAGAAAACATTTATGCAATGGCTTTTTTTTTTGAATCAATATCATCTTGTAACTCCGTTTTGAGCAGATTCGAGAGACTTCGTATTTTTGTTCAAAGTTTTCAATGTAGGGTATCCACAAAGTCTTCAGACAGTTTCAAATATTCATTAGAGTAATTATAAAAAGCTGAAGTTGGATTCTTAGTGTAGTTGATCTTACGTTTTAATAAATTTCTATGAAAGACGATAGTCAAGTCAATTTAGTTCAAAAATGACTATGGCCTTCTTAACATAAGCTTTTTGAACAATTTTCGTTTTTATGTTTTGTAAATTTTTACTTGGAAAAGAAAAACAAACCACAACATGGGAAAAGTATTATTTTGTTACTACCTCATCTAAATAGACAATAAAATTTTAAAATAGACTAAAGGCTTTATGGATGCTCTGTATATTTTCTTTTTAAAATCAGCCCTTGAGCCGAAGTAATTATCAAGCTATATTGTTCGATTATACATATATATTGGTTCGTTCCTTTTCTAATGCAATCGAAACTTTAAAGCACCAGTATGTAATAAAATTTGATGATGGTTCTGTTCTGGTGAACAGATGGCGAGTTAAAGGGACTATGGTTGTATATGATAAGATAGTATAATTTTTATATACAAAAAACGCCGTGTTTATAAACATCAAATTGGTATCAGTTGACGGGGTGTTACGTAATACGATTGTTAGTAGGCGAAGAAACAACGGTGAACATTTAAACAATTGTATTATAGCAGTTAATATAAGTCAGTAATTGTAAGCTACAGTTTAGAGCTGCTGAGGTGACATCTAATTCAAGAAACGCGCATGATGCTCGATATCAAAAGAGACAAATTCTTCCTTCATATACAGTATATTGTGGCATATCAGTCCCTAATTATTATATTAATTATCCTTAGGTTTTCCTTTAATAAATAATAGTTATTAAATAAAAAGGAAAAATAAAATAATAATTAACAAAAAATAAGTAAAATCAAAATAAAACTAGAAATATAAAATCAAATAAAAAGCTGACGTTTCGGATAGAGACTATCCTTTATCAAAGCAAAAAGGATAATTCTCTAATATTCTAATTGCCTTTAGAGAATTATCCTTTTTGCTTTGATAAAGGATAGTCTCTATCCGAAACGTCAGCTTTTTATTTGATTTTATATTTCTAGTTTTATTTTGATTTTACTTATTTTTTATTAATTATTTTGTTAATTATTATTTTATTTTTTTATTTAATAACTATTATCTATTGTATTCCAGGATTATTGTGTCTCGTCCTTTTCTCTTATAAATATCCGTTCATCGTTTTCCTTTAATCCCATATAAGTTTAGAATGGCTGCCTTTAGTGTAGCCGTCGGGATATCTGATATTTTGAAGACTGATAAATCGCAATGTCCATTAAGAAGTTGTCTGAAACTAGCCTATGTAATAACCATTTCTTAAATTTTTTAGCATTGATTTCAAATGTCGTGCGTATTCTCTAGGCTACTAAATAAGCTTACAATTACTTACCAAGTCTATGTTATGAACACAGCCTATATTCAACAGATTTGGTATTACATAAAAGGAAAAAAAAGTGAAACTAATAATCCATACAAAGGGTTCATTATGCTTTACGCCACGACTTACTTGGTGAATTTTGGGTTCTCTTAAATTGGTTGGAAAAATTCTAAAAAAAAAATGTTCTTGACCAATTACTAATTCCAAGATTAAAAATAATCATTAAAAAAAAGATATGTAAATAGGAGATTGTTATATCGATGAGGTCTATAGAAAGAGACTGTAATGAGCTTCTTTAAGCCGATCGGCACACAAAGAACTCGTTTTTCCCCATTTGTAACGTAATCCTTGCAGCTATGGCCTTATCATGTGGTAATAATAGTTTTTATTAATAGTTTGATTTATATGTCGTCGACTTGTTTCTCGTGTGAACTATCGGAAGATTTACGACAACGAACTGGCAAGTCTTTCTTGGATTTCTTTGCACTATTACTCGGCTTCCATTTCTTTTTTTTTAATAATAAAAGCCAATTAAAGACCCCTGTGTTACGTATATGAATAATAATCAATGAATGGGTCGACTGTGTTCTGTTATTACAGAAGGAAATGAGAATTCTGTCGCAAATATATTTGATTTCGTTTAATTAAGATGAAGAGAAATGTCGAATTGGGTATTAAATAGATGTACAGTGTAAATAGATAAAAAAAAAAGATTTTGCTGGTCATAATGGCGGGAAGTGACTTTATTATTTGAGTATTTAAAATGAGCAAGCTATAAGACTCGCTTTAATGCTATTTCTAATAAAAAAAAACTTTACAGGCAAGCATCCTATTATAAGGATGATCCTTATAATAGGATGCTTGCCTGTAAAGTTTTTTTTTTTAATTTTGAAAATTAAGAAAAAAAAAGTTGCTATTAGCTAATAATGTATGTCATTAGGGACATCAAGCGATTTAAATTTCATGTAAAAAAATTATTTATGGCATATTTATAAACACGACTCGGTGAACTGGTATTATTAATAAGAAGAGCCTGTCGCTTTATAGAAGGCTAATTTCTGTGTTGAAATGGCTTATCCGATGTCTATGGGAATGACGGCTCATTTGTCGTCGTTGAAGATGGGCGCGATGAAGTGACTTATCAGCATCACTTCTTGGGAAATTTGCACTTTAAAAAAGAAAAACAAATAACAAAGGCTGATTTCGCAACGTGATTCTAATGAGAATTCTTGGCTGGTGCTGCGAACACTCAACACCCACACATGAGCGAAGACATAACCCATTTGGGTGTTCCCAAGACGTTAGTGGAAAGATTACTATTGTTGGTACGAGCATAGTCGTAAGGGTTTTTTTATAGAGATTATGCAAAATTGGGATTTTTTTTTTTTGGAAATTTAGTATCAAAAAACATCAAAAAAAAACTTGCTGAATTTTGAGAGGGCATTGTTCCCCCACTCTCCCACCCGATTGCTCCCCCGAGTTTAAGAATGTGATATATGACATGGGCATTCAGGAAATTACAAGATGGTGTTAAGCAATTGACCAAATATAATGAACTCACTTTTGTTCGATGACAACTGATCGGAGAGGATCCTCTCTACGCCGAACTTGAGCTCCCCGCTTCCTATTGTTGGTGGCGTCGAGTCAGATGGACGGACCCCCGGCGTTCCTCGGGAGACGATAACGCAGGCCGCTTTCCTCGGCACGACTTCCGTCGCAATGTTGTTGTTGTTGTTATTGTTATATCGGGACGAATCGAGTAAATCGGCCACACTGAAGCCATTGCCCTTTTTGACGGCGTTGAGCGAACCCGACAGTAAGGGCGGCGAGTAGACGGCGTAGCTACCAGCGATAAACATGGCCGACGAATTAAATACACTGCGGCATTCGGAACACGTGAGAACGAGGAGTAAACCACGACTGACCGCTTGTCTGGATGTGGTTATTGCGTAGGCGGAAGAGAGCTCTTCGGGGGGCGGACCTGGAGAGTTCGTGGCGTCACTCAATCAGCCAATCAGATAGCCTAACGTCATGATTGAGTTTGCGCTGATTAGCCAAACTCGTTTCCACATGTTATTAAAGGCTCCGCCTCCTTGGTCTCAGCGTCACGATGCATTAAAGCTTTTCTCCTCCCCCCACTTTTTCCACATTGCTCATAAAAGCTAACAAGAATCATTAATAAGAATGTAAAACGATAAAAATAGCCATTTCTTCTTCTTGGGGGTAAAAAAACGTCTGCCTTTTGGCGTCTGTTTAAAAATAAAGCGCCTGTTTACCCAATGAGCGTCATTGACAACGGCTTGGGATATTAGATTTCGCTCTCAGCCTAATATTCATGTTAATTATCCGTTTTACGATCACTTAGATGAGTTAAGATACCATTTTCCATAAGGAAACTTCTAGAAATTTCCTTATAAGTCTTCTTGTTGATGGAGTTGAGAAATATTCATAAGGACACACTTAAATCAGTTAGAATGACCTCCACTGAAATGAATTAGACAAATATTATTAAAAAAATTAATATCTCATCTTCCAACATACAGAGTGTGACAAAAATAGTGGCCTGGATATAGGCAGTCAGTTTTTCCCGATCTGTAGCATGGATTTTTAAGTTTGGCGTCATCTAAAATTTGTTGTTTATTGGCACTCCTGTTCATGATATTGAGGATTTTCAACAAAGAATGGAAGACGGATGCCTGCAAGTTAGAGGCACACGGGGAATTTTTGAGCATGCGAAGTTGCAGCCCTGGATCCGAAGAGCTCAGAAATTCATTCCCATTCGTTGAGGTTATTTTGAACATGTGCTATGATTCCTTGCGTTCTCAAAGTTTTCATTGAAAAGAAGCGATTGATAAATATTTGATAAATAAATAAATAAATCTGACGAACTAAGTAAACTTACAAGTTAGTAACAAATCACTTTAGATCAATCAGTCTCCTCACTAATTGGAGATGCAGACTGATCTCTGGACTGAACTGAATCACTTTAAAGGCCAGCTTACTTACGGTGTCCATCTATAAAGCTGTAAGACATCTTTATATGAACTTTTTTCCCGTATTTTAGACGTAGAAACCGACTACGTATATTTTCGCTTCATCCGGTATGCAGATGATACAACTGTTTTCATTCTTATAAAGAATTTAAAAAATTTTATATACAGACATACCTCCACTTATCGAAGATGCGCCAATAATCCACCTGAGTAACCGGACTTTTCAGTTCAAAAATCGGGAGGAGGCGTTGTGTAAATATAATAAATGTACTAATTAAAATATAATAAAATTTCATTTTGAAAATATTTTTTTTATTTTTTAAACACTAAAATTATTTACTTATTTCTTTTATTTTTTTTAATATTGAATAATCGAGTCTATAATGAAAAATAATCGCGATTGGTTTGAATATTAAATTCCAAATCTATCATTTCATATTGTGCAAAACCATAAATTGGACGGACACATTCGTATCGATAAGTCTGTACAACTTATCGAGCAACGAGTTTTACGTATCATTCTGTAAAAATAAATGGTATCAGAAGTGGAGACCTTTTATACTATAAATCAAGGCAAATTTGAACAAGATGCCAGGACAAAGGGCGAAAAATCGAGAAATATGGACCCCTTATCTTAAAGTTCATATTTTTGGATGATTATTCTTAAATAGTCTATTAAAAGTTTGTAACAGCCAGGAATGATTCCAAAGTCAAAGTTTAGGAGATTGATCGAAGTTATCGCCAACAAACAAATTTCCAAAACAATGGGGTTGCTAAGATGTTTGAAAAGTCAAAAAAATCTTACAGGATTAGTACGCTGGAATTAAAACTTAATATCAGATGGTACGATATAACAGAGTCCTTAAAACACACGCCTTCCGAATAAAAAAAAAATAATTTAAAGTGTTTGATTCTTCTAAATTAAAACGCTTCCCTGCTTCTCAAAATATAATGCTCATACACCAAATTTATTACGTGAACGAGGAACACTAAAATTCGTTGTGCACAGTTGCAATGGTAATGAGTCTACTGAAAATGTACGGATAAATCGATCTTGAGCTTGACAAATGACGATTTTTTTTCTTATTAAAAAACAATGGTTAGAATTTGATCTATAATGCTAACTGCCTACGTTCTTCATTGAAGCGAAATAAATTAGTTTCGAAGATAAAGTTTGCCATCCGCCATAGACGATAATTTTGCTAATGAGGCTACTGGCGCTCAGAGATCACGAAAGCACACTTCCCAAATTTCTGATTATAAAGTATCTTCACCTGAAGAAAATAAGACACTAATCAAGTTTAAACGAACACGTTTTCCTTCAGTCGATCGAAATTAACTTGGAACGACTAACTAATGTTTAGGGTATTATCTCCTCTATATGTAACAATTACATAGTCTATATGAAAGTTCATCCACTGTCATTCTTTTTTTCACAAGTTCACTTCTCATTTAATGTTCCAAAAAACCCTAGGCATTTCTGTACTTGATCTTTGGACACTTTCTTTTGGACTCCCTCTTCCGCATTTTCCGATCCACATGGCCAGCCGTTCATCACTCATTCGCCCCATGGGCCCAACCACTAAACAGACATCTCTAGATTTGTTAGTTGATTTGCAGACTACTTCCACTAATTTTCTTCTTACTAGAATGACAATTAATGAAATGACAGATTCTTCTTTTTTTTTTAACTTTTGGCAAGGATATTTTTTCCGTAAGAAATTAGTTATTACAAACTATCGTAATTGTAATTTAATAATATTCAAGGAAATGGGATTTCTATCTGTTATTAGCAACACTAAATTTTTGTGGTTGCGTAATTGTGGTGAAGGTCCAACTATGGATATCGCATTGGAACAAGGAATGAGTGTGAAAGAGGGAATTGAAACGAATCCAATGAATAGTTGGAGTAAGTTCGTCTCATATGCATAGGAGGAAAACGAAGTTTGTCAATTTAATCATTATGTATATAAAATCTTTTACAATAAAACAAATTATCGCTAAAATTCAATTTCAAATATTCATTAATATAATACGGATTGATTCTTCTAAGCTTCATTGTTGACGCGAATCACAAATGTTTCTTTTATGAACCGGCACTTTTAAGCTGAATTCGATCGCTAACCGCCAGTATATTTGTATATTTACTTAGAAGACAAAAGAGAGAGAGAGAGGGAGCTTTCTGCTCTTTGAAATGTTTTCGAAACCATTCTCAAGTTTAAATTCCTTTGTGTTGTGTTTTGTTGTTAATGTCGTTTATTTTTCTTTTCCTTCCATCATTGATGACGGACAGAAAACGGGGACACGAAACGCGCTCTAATGACTCTCCATTTACTTAGGGGGAAAACGATTAAAACAAAAATCCCTAACCCAATGTTAAGCAATCCCCGCCTCCATTTTTATTTATTTTCGTTATTTTCTTCCTCGCAAAGCTCTCGCTTTGTGAACGAAGACCCCCACCGAATACAAATTAGGAAATGGAGAACAGAAGCAAACAAATGGCCCGATGAGTTTGTTTGTTTTCGACATTTTACTCTCGTTGTAGGTTTAAAGAGTGCTATTTTCGTTGCATAATGAAAAGAACACACACGCACATGTATATACACTTATAAACAGCTAAATTATAGCTCAAGAGATTTATTTTCTTTTGTTCTGATTTAACTCAATAATTATATTATAAAAAATAAAGAATTTACCATGTCTGAATGAGGCTCGAAGTATGTGACGTCCCTCCCTCCTGTTTATTAGTTAGTTTTATTTTTAGCATATATGATAACGACGCTTTTCCAATAGCTTATTTTGAAGTTCCCTGATTTTTTTTATTCTTACAAGTTAGATAATGACTTATGAAAAGAGAAATCGAGTACAGTACAAGACTGATTGCTTAATATAATCAGAGAGTGGTGATAGTAGATTCTATGTATTGTAAATTAAAATTGTAAAATTACGATTTTGTATCGCTTCAAAGTGCATGGAGTTTAAATTCAATGTAAGAAATTTGAATATACAAAGTTGTAGGCATGCATTGGTGCTGAGGTCAATGCAGATATATTAGTAATTACGTTTGAGCATATTTTGCTCTATTCTGTCCAGCAATTTTTGTGGTATTCTTGATTGAAGCTGCTAATGACCAGATTCGGGTATGTTTATTTAAGAGTTCAAACTCGGCAAATGTGCAGCTCAGGTGGCTAAAAATGTGAAGTATGGGGAAAGAACTCAGTTTCTGAGCGTGAGGCCCGAAGATGGTTCAAAATATTTAAATCGGGAGACGATATAAACCTTAAAGATAAACCCCCGTTCCAGAGGCCTATTGGGAATTAATTGCTTTTTAAAAATCATTAATGGAGTCAAATCCCGGGCTAACGTCACGAAAACTTGCACCCAGACTTGAAATCGATCATACAATAATTTATCTTCATCAATGGCATTAGCTCAAGTTGTCAGCGTGAATATTGGTTTTACCAATATAACATCATTATCATCATTATCAACATTTCTTTATTCGTTATAATGGCTATATTTACAGTATATAAAATGAAAAGGATAGAATGTTTATTCATAATTATCATCATTGCATAGAATGTTTGGGGGGGGGGGGTTAAATAATATTCAAATATAACTTTTTTTTTGTGAATAAAGCATAATTTTAGAAAATTTATAACTTGTTTGGATATTTGTAAATATAAACTCACATCGTTGTATATATTTTTTTGGTAGAAAAATATGCAATCGAAAAATTTATTCTAAAAGGGGCTGTGATTATGATTTTTGATTTGCTGGATAATATTTTAGTATTTTTTCTGCATTACGAATGTTTTTATTTTGTGTATATACCATTAGTGCTTGAAAGTAGGCTACCAGCTTGAGTCTTTTCTGAAATGCCGGCTTAAGGTTTTTTAGGGCACTTCCCCATTTTTTTCATCTACGAGGGGAGTTCAATAAGTAATGCAACACATTTTTTTTCTCGGCCAATTTTGGTTGAAAAAACTGGACATTTCTTGTGGAACATTTTCAAACATTTCCGCTTCGTCTCGTAAAGTTTCATTGACGTCGGATATGTGACAGCGCTATAGTGAGCTGTTAAAAGTGGCGTCTACAATGGAGGTGCGTTCCAAACAACGAGCAGCGATTGAGTTTCTTTTGGCGGAAAACCAGGGCATCTCAGATATTCATAGGCGCTTGCAGAATGTCTACGGTGACCTGCAGTGGACAATAGCACGCTGAGTCGTTGGGCAAAGCGTGTGTCATCATCGCCGCAAGGTCAAGCAAAACTGTCTGATCTCCCGCGAGCTGGCCGGCCGTGCATAGCTCTGACTCCTGCAATGTCGGAACATGCGAACACTCTCATTCGAGCAGATCGACTGATTTTCATCTGTTTTTCAATGAAAAACGCAATCCGTGGGACGCACTACGCGGATGATGAAGCAGTTATTGATGCAGCACGACGTTGGCTCCGACATCAACCAGTGGAATGGTACCGTGCAGGTATACAGACCCTCACTTCAAGGTGGCGTAAAGCCGTAGCATTGAATGGAGATTCCATTGAAAAATTGTGTTGTGTAGCTAAAAGATTGGGGAATAACATGGTGTATTTGAATGCTGAATAAAACAACCCCCCTTTTCAGAAAAAAATGTGTTGCATTACTTTTTGAACTCCCCTCGTAGTTCTCACCTTTTACTTGTTTGGCTTTTTATAATAATTATGGGATATCATGCATTTACCTTTTCCTCTTGATAGGGCATTTGTTTTGTTAGTCATTATAAAAATGTAATTTCTTATTCTCCAAATCACCTCCTTCTTAAACTGCCGCTTGAAGCAGTGGTTTCACCTCCTAATCTAGTGCTTTACTCTGCACCAATCGAGCCGGCACAGGATGACATCCTTACAAAATTTCGACCAGCACTGGAGCGATAAATGAAAATGCGTCTAGGCATCAAAAATTCCATTCGAAGTTGCCGTATAGAGTATGTTAAATAAAAGATAAAACTTGACACAAACAAATCTTTTAAACAATACTTACTTTCCAACTTTCAATGATTTTTTTTTTTTTTTTTGCTTAGGTATTAATAAACATACGAGATAAAAGTTTTAAACTCTTACTTAGCAAACTACGATATTTTGAAATTTTTATTTCTGATCTTAAAAAGCCTTGACAAAAAGTTACAGTTTTAAATGCATATTTTAATCCCTATTATAACGGTTTCATTTATTTCGGTATTTTTTGTGAAGACAATAACGCAATAATTAAGGTATTCCTGTAGGCAAAAAACATTATTGATTAATTTAAATACGAATATTGCTAAGGTGACCAGGCCTTTTGATTATGCCGGGACAGTTCCGATTTTTCCATCCTTTGTTCTGTTTTTTTTGGAAGATAAATCGGGACGCTTATTTGTCCCGATTTTGGTTACTCTATCCCGATTATTCCGAATTATATAAAAAATTTCTCCAAGATGCAACGGGAGGAAATTTCTTCCTTCTCATTAACCTCACACGGAGACCAACTCCGTCAGCCTCTCTCAGCATTCACTGATCGGATGCCTCGTCTCTCAGGTGATCACGAATGCGCCCAAAGTGATCCGTCCGATGTACAGGGTGTGCCTCCCCCGAAAAAAAAAGCCAAACTTACTCGTTTTGAGAGCCGATAACGGATTTATTAATGAACATGTTCATATTGGCATAATTGGCATAATGCGGAAATGTTCCAATCAAAATATGCACATTTTTCATTAAACAACTTGCTGGATATGGCTACCTTTACCCTTCTATCACAAATTTAAACGGTTAACGATATTGAAAACGGCAGATTGCAATATTGCCTGTAAGATTTCAGCTATCTCTCTTCTGAAGGAGTCTTTCAGATCACAGAGAGTTGTTGGTCTTGTAAGATAAACTCTGCTTTTTAGAAATCCCCAAAACCAATAGTCACAGGGATTAAGGTCTGGGGATGGAGAACCACGCTATTAGAACATTTCGTCCAATCATATACACTGATAAAATCACTAAGTATACGGATCTTGCACACGAAATAAAATGCCTTTGGAGAGTTAACAGAGTTCACCTTGTTCCTGTCGTTCATTCTGCCACTGGGGTTATTCCACACTCACTACACAAAAGCCTGTCGACACTAAATTTAAACCCACACTTATACAAAGTCTTACAGAAAGCCACAATTCTAAACACATGTCACATAGTAAGGAAATTCCTACACAAACATCAATACTCCTCTCACGAGCGCGTAATTTTTCCCTTCCTTGCATTTGAGTCCCTTGGGCTTGGCTCTCTCTTGGATCCACCTCTGGGACTTGACTTCTGGACTTGATCCGAATTTGGTTTCCCCAAACAACAATAATAATAATAATAATTAGTATTAAAGTAGCAATATCACTAAAAAAAGTAAAAAAAAATATTATTAACAATATAAACAAAAAAAAAAAAAAGAATATTGCATGCAATACTTATTAATCAAAATAAATAAATTTTAAAGGTTAATCGTATAAAAGAAAAACATTTAGGGATAGAAAGGCACTCACGGAAATAATTATAAGGAAATTATTCGATTGATTTTATCTGATTTATATGATTTGCACCTCAACATATTAAACTTTGATAAATAATTAAATTAAATTAAATAGAATTTTTATAATCAATTTCATACTTTCATAAATTCTTATTAAATTGTACTTAAGTAAATCTTGAATTATTTTATCAATTATGTAAATTTAATGCTACTTTTACAAATTATTTTAATTATTTCTATGTTACTTTTTTATAATTTGTAATAATTGATAGAATTGTATATTCTAATAGTGTTTTGTCACTGTTTTGTATCACAATTAAATGTCTTGAGTGAAGATATTTTTAGCTGCATATCATTATTAGCTTTCATCTTCTCTGTTGACATCCAATTTAGAGATTTGTACTGTTTTTTTTTGTTGTTGTTGGTTTTAACGAGAAAATCACGTCCTGAAACCTGTCACCATCTCCCACTGGATAATTTGGTTGCCTAAGGAGCAGTTAGCCGTACAAATAAGTGTCTGGAAGCTAATGGTAACCATTTTGAGTATATCTTGTAAATTGTAGCAGTATCGATTTTGTCGAAAAACCTTTAAATATGAAATAATAATCATACCGAAAATAATCAAAAGACAAAGGATTCTTAAAATAACTCAAAGAATCACCCTTTGAATTTTTGCCGTAAATATAGTAGACACCCTATATACACTTTATCTGTTGACTTCCAATTTTGGAGTTATTACTGATTTTCAAATTCAACTTAAATGTAAAATTGAATTTATTTAATTGATTTATTATTGTAATATGCTTGAAGAAGTTTCTTCAGTTTATTCATCATCTTCTGTTTGAGTTAAATTTCATCAATTTATTTGATGGTTTAAGGGTAAGGATGATTCCCGACTTTCGAGTCGGGGCCCTCTCTGCCGATTGAGCTGCTTGATGACTTCAATGAAGTTCATTTGGATATCTTGTAACAGCAATGCGTTCATATCTGCGATAGCTCAGTTGGTAAGAGTGGTGCCAGCGATAGGCATGGTCTCTGGTTCGAATCCAGGTCGCGGAATTTTTCCTTCCCTTTTCGATTTGTTATTGTGATATCCTTGAAGAAGTTTCTTCAGTTTATTTATCATCTTCTGCTAGATTTATGTAATCTAATTTATTAATTATTTATTAAAGTTTAACATGTTGGGGTCAAATCAAATAAATCAAACGAATACCTCAACCTTACTCTTAATTAAACAATTTTATATATAAAGAAATTAGGATACTACAAATCGCGATTATTATTATTATTATTATTATTATTATTATTATTATTATTATTATTATTAT
>JAHWFO010024452.1:0-28487 GCA_023313115.1 Rhysida immarginata | reverse complement strand
CTACAGCGGACCGTGAACAGTTCAGAAATCGCGCCGTTTCGGAAATGGTGCCACCCTTGCTGCGATAGCCTATTATCATCTCTTTTTGGATGTCCGTTAAATCCGGACGTTTACCCATCTTGAGGCTCGTGGAGCATTTTAATAACATACGAGGTCTGTTCAAAAAATACGTAGACTGTTTGAATTGCGCGGGCCCTGTTGGTCCCAATCAAAATCGCTTGGTGTCGCCATCTTCTGACAGATCCGCTGATTACAAGGCAGTTTTTTGATTGCAAATATCAGTATTGGTTGATTAGCTACGCGGTGGAAATATAATAATTTGGGTGGTTTTCTGTGGAAAACAGGAAAGTTAGGCCAAGCATGTTCACGAAACTCTAAAATCACACTTTTGGGTGATTTTCGGTAGAAAACAGGAAAATTTGGCAAAACATGTTCATGTGTGAAGTGTGTTATTTTCGTTTGGCGGATTTTTAGAATGAGTGACTTGAACGAGCAAAGAATTGCTGTGAAATTTTGTGTTAAACTCGGAAAAACTGCCACTGAAACTTTTGATATGCTCAAGACGGCTTAGGGTGATGTTACTATGAAGCGTGCGACATGTTTAAAGTGGCATGCACGTTATAAAGATGGTCGTCAGTCAACTGCAGACGATGAGCGTCCTGGACGTCCTTCCACGTCAACTGACGACGCACACGTGGACAAAATCAACACCCTGGTTCGGGCAAATCGACGTCTGACCATCAGAGAGCTTGCTGAAGAGTGTGGGATAGCAGTTGGATCATGTCACGAGATTTTGACCGAAAAATTGAAGATGCACCGCGTTGCTACGAAGTTTGTTCCACGCCTGATGACGGACGACCAAAAAGCCCATCGCGTCCAGGTTTGTCAGGAATTGCTTGAACGCTCAGAAGATGATGAAAACTTCTTGTCGAAGATCATAACAGGTGATGAATCTTGGGTGTACGGTTATGATGTCGAAACAAAGGTTCAATCATCCCAGTGGGTGGGTGAGACATCTCCCAGACCAAAAAAAGCTCGCCAAATTCGTTCCAATGTGAAAGTGATGTTGATAGTTTTTTTTGATGCTCAGGGCGTAGTCCACCACGAGTACCTCCCCCAAGGCTCCACAGTGAACCAGATTTACTACATCGAAGTTCTCAAACGTCTGCGGGATGCTATCCGGCGGAAAAGGCCAGAAATGTGGACGAGTGGTGACTGGTTGTTTCATCACGACAACGCTCCAGCCCATTCAGCCCTCAGAACTCGAGAGTTTTTGGCCAAACACTCGATCACTGTTCTTCCTCACCCACCCTACTCACAAGACCTCGCTCCTTGTGACTTCTTCTTGTTTCCCAAACTCAAAAGACCTTTGAAAGGAAGGAGATTTGAGACGATTCCTGATATAAAGGCAAATGCGACGAAGGCGCTGAAGGACATCACAAAAGAAGCGTTCCAGGACTGTTTCCAAAAGTGGAAACACCGTTGGGATAAGTGTGTGCGTCGGGGAGGAGAGTACTTTGAAGGGGACCCAGATGTGTAACTTCTGAATAAAGTATATTTTGTTTTATGACGTCAGTCTACGTATTTTTTGAACAGACCTCGTAACTTTATCTGACGCCAAAGATATGCATCTGTCATTGTTCTCTTAATTTTATTTTTCTTTTTCCCCATCTCTGTTCGCTTCTTTCTTAGCGCCACCTCCTTAGGACATTACCTTTTTAATCTATTTTTTTAATTATTTTTTCTGTAGTATAAATCAAATTTGTGACTCAGCTGTCGCTTCGTTTTTTTTTGTTTTTGTTTTTGTTTTTCTTTCTCTCTTCTTAATCGACTTGGGTTTTTTCCCTATGATTTTTTTTTAAGTTTACCTCCCTATTTTATATGCATTTTTCATTAACCCCGTTTTGGGCTTCGGCCTGTTGGGGGATAACATGGGGCTCTACCCACCGGTTTATCTGGTGGGTTATTCCCTGTTGTTGTTACAATATTATTAAAAAAGTTATTATTGGCTAAAGTTAATATTTATGATAAGTTGGGAACACATAGATCCCTACTGAAAATTAAAAAAATAATCTATTCATTTTTATTTAAATTAAAAAAAAGAACGACTTCAGTGAAAACTTATATATACATTTATATACCTGAAACACATCTTTAAGAAAAATTTCTAAAAAATAAAAAATATAAAAATTTACATTTCATTGAGAGAAAACATTGAGATTTCATAATAAATCACCATAGTGATAGTGGTGTTGGCTGGCTTGCATGCTTTGATCAGTGCGATCAGGTTTTAGTTGCACCCAAAGGAAACGCATGCGCACAAACATACTCTATTGGAGACCATTCTTCCAAACAAGCGCCAGTTCCTAATCTCTATCACGAAGGCCACGGATCGATCGGGCCGTTTCTCCCGGTGCTCACCAGATGGCGGAGCATCGATGACGCCTGCCAGAGCCCGAAAAATGTAAATGCACCCTCCATAGACGCATATACTTTAAAATAAAAAAATCAGATCAAACTTTGCAGACGATTTTTAATAATGCTTGGAACACATTACACAGTTGAAATATGCAACAACAGTTTCCAAAAAAACAAAAATAATCCATATATAAATAAAATAAAATATTTTAAAAAGGATTACAAATTCCGATTTACGCATTAACATCATAGACTGAGCATCTGCCTGGTGAAGCCATCATGAATGCTACAATGCATCAATGGAATAGATCAACAATCCTTTCAAATTCACGGAACAAACAATTTCTCCACAGACGCGGGGGTTATGTTAAAACGTAATTTAATACTTCTTTTGTTTCCTCCATATTCTGCATATTTTCCTTATTATCATTATCAATTTTGTCGTTATTTATTGTGTTGGAGAAGTGCTTCATTGTCATCGCTTATTGCCAAGAGATGGAGCTATGACATTTCCTTCGTTTGCGTGTGTACACGGTGGAAGAATAAGTTTACTTCGTGCGTGTGTGCTTCGTTTCTGTATGTAGTCGTTGTTTTTGTTGTATGTTCGATCGTTTTCTTGCAATGAAGAGCCTTCCAATCAACATGTTGCTTGTTTTATGTCGTTAATAAACAAAGTTAATGATTCTTATGATGAATTTGAAGCCTCTTCAGGGCCATAGCCAGGACGTTATCTTGAGGGGGTCGATTTTCAAAATTCCGGACCGTTTTTCAAAAATTCCACTGAATCGGGCCTTTTTTCAAAAATTCCACTGAGTCGGACCTTTTTGCATATTTAGGAGGCGGACCTTTTTCTATAATGGGGTGGTCGTCGCCCCCCCCTCCCCTGGCTATTAAAGAGCTCATCCTTGTGCTCTTGGTTTATGCATCCACAGGAGTTTCGTTTCGTTATCGGTATTCAATCGTGCAATGCCTTACAAAGTTTTAAACGTAATTTTAACAATAATATATTTTTTAAACATGTAATGTAAATCATTTCCGTTACTTGAACTACGCCTGAACTGATTATGAAATGAGTCAATCTTGGAAACATAAGCGAATGCTCGTGAAAGGTCTCGGAACTGAAATTTGCGCTGCTTTTCCATAGCTTTCAAGCAAAACAAGAGTCGCATTCGGGCTCTGGCTGACGTCACGGAGCTTAGCCAATCACAATAGAAATCGCGATCGAGCATACCTTATACTCCACTTACCTTGGGCCTGCACCACTATATTGTCTGCACAAACCACATAAAGAAAAACGGAGCATGTTGAGGCTATCGAGGCTCTCTATGTTGAACATGCCCGAGGCCTTCGAGATTAACAAGCCATGGTTTAATCTTGTGACCAGATCCCGAAGGCCACGGACAGGCCACGGTTTTTGCACATGTAGCCGCCAGGTGCGCTCTAACACGCAATGATTGGATGTTGGGCATATATCAGTTTAGGATGTTGGGCATATAATGTCCTACCTGCGTCTTTGTCACATGATTAATGTTTTCAGCGACTTGTCTATAAACACATAAACTCAGCGGCGGGGATCGCTAAATGGGCAGAAGTCATTGAATTGCTGTAAATCTTAAAATATTTATTCGGTTTCGAAATAAAATGTGTGAGAACATTGAAGAGATTTGCGCAAAGTTGAGCTTGGCATTAGAAACTTCCATGAATCAGTCATCAGATCGGCAAGAGCGCATGAAAGCTTATCAGGTTAACATAAATTTTAATACATTGCACGTGGTTTCATGAAAACATGTTCTGTGCAAAATTTGACAATTTGATAAAAGGCAGCGCTCCTTACCTAAATTAATCTTATTTCTGTTATATTTTGAATTTGCCTCGATATTTTTTTTCTGAAGCACTGATGTAATATGTGATCAACTTGTTTATCCTCTTTTTATCTGACCAGTTGTGTGAAGACTTCAAAGAAAAATCGCCCGACTGTGTTTTGTGTGGTTTTCACTTGGCCAGCACTAGCGCATCCACAACTGTGAAATGTTTTGGACTACATCTCATAGAGCACTGCATCAAGTAAGCCACAATATAATTTAGCATTAACACTTTGCGTTCTGTTTTATATTTTTGTTTGTCACGAGTAACGCTCATGCAGGAACATCGAAAACACCCGGTTCTACAGACCTCGTTTTCTATATCCCGATTTCCAGTAGATATATCACAATTGATCTATTGGATTTGTTTCAGCAGTATGTTTTGAAGTGCTGTAATTTGGAGAGTGAAAGAGCAAAATTTATAATATAACGTGGTTAATTTTCATTATCCGCAGAATCTCGCAATGACTGCATCGGAGTAAAGTAAGTGAGATTTTTATGAATTTAGCAATAACTTTTACTGTGACTAAATAGAAAAGGGCGTACATATATACCAGTTGGTTAGGGGGGAGGAGTCTGGGGGAGCTCCCCAGTCTGCAAAAAAAAAATTCTCTCGCTTTAATTGCATTCAGTCATCTGTGCGGATAATGAAAATTAACCCACATCGGTTCTAAATGTTATTCTGTATTTACTGTATATGTGATGTGCAGTTTTCTGCTGCTTCCTAGGCATATATACATAACAGTTATACAACAGTTAGATATTGGTGATGCATTGTACGACATTTTCTTCTTCTTAAGGCACATTCACTGGGCACAAGAAAACTCACTAACCACCAGAAAAGTTCTTACCACAGCTACGAGTTTAGTGCTAGTGCAAGTGTCACACTGGCAATTGATAGAGATACAAGAGGACTTGATTCGCAAGACTGCTTCATGAGGAAAATGCTGGTAATTGTGTTTCAGGTGACACGCTTGAGGAAGACCAATTCTTAGGGCATGTCTAAAAAGTCCGACCGGTCGACAACAGTTCATGTGGTATGATAGGGAATTGGTCGGCGGCTGTTTGCTTCCGTTTGTTCGTTCATGGATAGCACGCTCATGAGCGTTCCGCTTCAAAATGGCGTCGAAGTAAGTTTCCTCATCATTTAAGTTAGTACAATTTAAACTTGTGTACATACAATTTAAAATGTTTTTACCTATAACTTTTTCTATTTATGAATTAGCATAATGAAACTTCAAAATGGTCCATTCCGTCTGTGGTGGAATGGAACGAACAAAATTACGATTTGTTAGGATCTTTAGAAATTTAAATGTTTAAATTTGTTTGATTTTCGCCCGCTCATAAATAAGCGACCAGGAGATTTTTTCATTCTCTGCTCAATGAGAGCTTTCTATAAGTCATCTCCTGTGAAGAATTTAATTGTACGTGCTGTATAAAAAGGAGGAACTCATCATGGAGTTGCCAAGCAGTTCAATGTGAGCAAAACAGCAGTGACGGAACTCTGGCAGCGTTTTCAAGCAAGAGGCACGGTTACCCGATCTAAGAAAGCTGGAAGACCACAATCCACGTTGAGAAAGTACAACACCCTTAAATGACTTGTCCACTGTCCAAGTGGACTCATCCCTCCAAACAATTTTAGATCATTCTTTGGAAGTCCAGTTGATGTGCTCTTGTGCAAACTTCAATCGGGCCCAAGGTTAGTAGAGCTTTCATAAGGTTGTTCCACCAGCGAGATTTGCTGGAGAGCGTGACGTCGCATTAGTAAATTTTCACTCCTCTCTCCACTGAGAGTGTCTGTTGCTATTTAATGCAGCATCTAAATAGTCTAATACCACAAGCAAAAATAAAGTAAAAATAAAACACGCAGGTGTTTTATCAGGTGCTTACTGCGGATGGAGTTGAATGAAGAACGTAGTTTATGAAATATTTTTGGCGATATTCTACTGATAATTATGGTGAAAGTATTTCAATAATTTTTTTTCACTTTAAATATTAAATTAATTAAAGCTGTAAACCAATGAACTCAATCAAACATTTTTAATTAAGTTAACAACATAACAAAAAAAATTCTAAAGAAGATTTCGCAGTTGATTTTTTTAACAAGCTTTCTAATCGTTTTTCCAATCACTGATTTAAAAAAAAATTGACTCATCCAGTTTTGAGTAATTAAGCTACCTGGTGTAGGTGGCATCTTTTGTGAAGGGATGGCATTTGTTTTTAGAAAACCTTTTAATCTTCTTGGAAGACTGAGTAATTCATTGCGAAGATCTCTCTCGCAGTCATCTTCACGAAAATGCTCCGAACATATCATCGCATGTTGAACATTTATTGGATTGTCCCCACGTTTGCACTTTGTTATCCGTACTTTCCTTAAATGTTTGTCTTTGGGAAAACTGTGGTACACAACATCCTTTTGTTTTTGGGAATAATTCCCACAGGTGGATATTGTACATTCAGGCATAATCTCTGCAAAGTCAAGTCTTTAGCCATATCATTTTAGATAGACAGATGACAACAGACACAGGTCACATGTAATTAAGCCGTTTTAGATTTGATTTGAAAAAAATGTTATTTTTTTTTACGACAACAATATCCCAGCATGATAATGATATACCGAGTCATGCTTAATCCGCGTTTCGCACTCAAACTTCGTGCCAGCCTGAATTTACTATTGTGACGTCATGCGCACAACAAGCTTTAAAAAACAAACTCGCGCATGCTCTGGTGGGACCCCCCTGAATCGAGCCATTCGGTTCTTGTAAGAGATTAAAGGCTTTTTGGAAGCCCTCGTCCATGAAAGCAAACATTACGTAGGCATCGTTTTGTGGTATTAACGCAGACGTTAACATTGTTAACTCCCGTATTTCTTGATTGAGTGCCGTAGCAACATCCGAGGGTTTGCAGTGGACATTCGGTTTAAGGATGTTGTGGATCATGGTCTTCTGGCTTTCTTAGATCGGGTAACCGTGCCTCTGGCTTGAGAACGTTTACCAGAGTTCCGTCAATGCCGTTTTGCTCACATTGAACTGCTTGGCGACTCCACGATGAGTTCCTCTTTTTTGTACTGCACGTACAATTAAATTCTTCACAGGAGATGACAAATAATGGTGGCTCATCTTTTTTATGTGTCGTAGGAAACAACGTACCGGTATGCAAGATAGAAAGCTCTCATTGAGCAGCGAATGAAAAGAGTCTTCTAGTCGCTTATTTATGAGCGGACTAAAATCAAACAAATTTAAATATTTAAATTTCTAAAGATCCTAATCTATCATAATTTTGTTCCTTCAATTCCTTCGGAATGGGCTATTCTGAAGTTTCATTATGCTAATTCATAGAAAACGTTATATGTAAAAATATTGTTGGTCGTACACTTTTGAGCCCTACTGTACATGAAATTTTCTTCACCCGTCTTTTCTGTTTTATATTTATTCCTTCTTTCTTGATGCTGCCCAAAAAGTATTTCGCCATCTCCTTTCTCCAAAATATATTTATTACGTATTGGGCACTCGAACACTTGAATTTTCTACTTTCGTGCGCCATTTTGATTCTACTCACCGAGGCAGCCGATTGGCTTTGGACTCAGGTCATTATTAGTGCGACCGGTCACGTTATGAAAACGCTCATCGTGACCGTTCGTTACTTAATGGATTTTTTAGACACGCCCTAAACTTCCATGCACGAAAGGTGCATTCCCAGACACACCAGAAAGACCTACACACGTGAGATTTTTCAACCACTCTAGAAAATTTCTACTATGTTGCCTGCATGTTAGGGTCTAGCGAGAGCTGCATGCCTCATGCACAAAACACTCAAAGGACACTGCGCCAGTAGCAAGCAGAAGCGCCACTCAAAGTAAATCCTTTGCAACAGACAGCAAATCGGAGGGGTCTAATGTCCTGATCAGAATGGCTGGGATCTGGGCACTCTGGCACTTGAGCAAGAGCTTTTCTTTTTCTATTACAAACAAAACTGTCGCAACTTTTTTCTCGTGCAATTTTCAGTGCGTGGTGGCCAGAAATGACTTTGGTGTGCATGAGAATGAACATGCCAGCACTCAATCTAGTAGGAATTTTCTAGAGTGGCTGAAAAATCACACGGGTGTAAATCTTTCAAGTGTGCTTGGGAAAGTGCCTTTAATGCATGGACATTTAGAGCTGGTCTTCCTCAAGCGTGTCACCTGAAACACAATCGCCAGCATTTTCCTCATCTGGCAATTTTGTGAATCAAGTCTCTAGCATCTTTATGGAGATTAGAAATACTTGTGCTTGAAATAATACAGTCGACTCGCGTTATAACGAAACTGGTTATAACGAAATTACTGAAATAACGAAGTTTTTCATAGTCCCTGTCGGTTAAGAAAAAACAACTGCTTATAACAAGATCTCTTATAACGAAAAATCGGGTAAAACAAAGTAATTTTCCAATGACACGTAATCCTAAATTGGGCAAAATAACGATTTATCGTAAAGGCAATTCACGATACATGCCGTTAGGCTTATTTCACGTAAAGATGAAAAAACAGTAAAAATTGCACTCTGATTTTGAGAGTGCAGAAATGGCATCCTTGTTTGCTTGAAAACAGCCAATAAGAATCCATACAAAAGCGGAAATGCTGGAAAATGGAGAAAGATCAACGATATGAAATGAGTAGATCGCTTATGTGGCCGCCATCTTTGGGGCAATTTGAAGGCGGCGAAAAGTGGAACTACCGTATTTACCCGAAAATAACGCAAGGTTTTTTTTTTCAAATTCGGAGGTGAAAAAAGGGGAGGTCGTATTAAATTCGCGTATTTTGAAAAAAAAGAAACCTGCGTGAACGCCGGAGAATTAGAGAAGGTTCGGTTTTACCCACGTTAAAGCTAGCGAATGACAAGTAAAGATTCGCACATATGAAAAATTATTTCTTTAAACTGTCTAAAGTTAGTACATCTTAGTTTAGGCATAGATTAAAGAGAACATCGAAAGAATTGTTGTTTTTTTTTAATATGTGTTTTCGGTGTTTTTCTTATTATTGTCCTTTTCTCGTGAGAATAAATAGAGTAGGAGATTTTTTTAGCCATTTCCGGTTAGAACGAGATGTTTGTGAGACTAGACGAGACTTGGTTTTTTGCCACATGTACTAGGCCTAATGTGTGTGCAGTCAAAGCGGGCATTCAAACACATCGATCGTGAACTAAACAGCGATGGAGCGACGTGGATGTAGCAGCTCACAAATTTTAAAAGGATGTCGAAGAAGGTATGATGCCAACTTTAAGTTGATGGCAGTTAATTTAGCTGAGACAACCAATAACTACGAAGCAGCCAGAAAATTTAATGTTTCGGACGATAACATTCGTCTATGGCGGAAGCAAAAATAGCAATTAAAAAACGCCCACTCCATTAGAAAAGCTTTTAGTGGGCCAAAGAAAGGACGCTTTCGTGATTTGGAAACTCGTCTAGTCTCCTACATTCAAGACAAATGTAACCAAGGCCTTCCCATCACAAGGAAAATACTAATGACCAAAGCACTTGAAATTGCAAACGAATTAAAAATTCCACGAAGCGATTTCAAAGCCAGCATGGGATAAGATGGTGTGTTCGTTTTATGAAACGAGCAGGATTCTCGCTGAGACGATGTACACATATAGCACAGAAATTGCCCCAAGATTATACAGAAAAATTAGTGGCATTCCAGCGATATGTCATCAGCAAAAGAAAGGAGCATGCATATTTACTTGGACAAATGGGCAATGCAGACCAAACCCCTGATTATTTCGATATGCCATCATTGACAACTATAAATGAAAAAGGCGCAACATCAGTGACAGTGAAAACAACAGGTAATGAAAATTCCAGAATTACAGTTATGTTATGTGTTACGGCAGACGGACGGAAGCTACCTCCGTATGTCATCCTGAAAAGGAAAACTATGCCAAAGGAAAAACTTCCCCCAGGCATTATTTTCAGAACACAAGAGAAAGGATGGATGACTAATGAACTACAGTCCACGCTGTCTAAGATTGTCTTCCAAGGGCGACATGAATAGGGTCCTTTATAAAATTAGTCCTTTTTGGGAATAACGGTCTTGACAGTTATAACGTATATCAGTCAAGACTGTTATAAATAATCACGAGCTACTGACACACGTAAGGAATGGTAAATCCCCGATAGGGAATCCCAATGGGAAATCCCCAACATAAATAAAATGATCTTAATATTTTTTCCATCAAAACTTTAAATTCTTGAATGATAATTAATTTAAATTTAAAGATTACAATAAATAGCATCGCTTGCTTTTATAATACATGGCTACTAAATTTTTCGAAGAAGAAAAAAAGGAAAATTGCAATACCGCCACTGGCTACGAGAATAAAATTGCAGATACTAAAATATGAGTTTATTTAAAAAATAACAAACATTTTTATATTAAATTGTGGATTAAGTTAAATTTATAACATAATCCAAAATTTAATATAAAAATGCCTTTAAAATTTCAGTACGAAAAGAAAAAATTATATGTAAAAATCGTTCATTAATGAGCAATGATGCCTTGATCGAGGGTATGTTACTCACGAACAAGGTCCATTAACGAACGTAAAGTCCATTAAGGAGGTTACCGTGCTGTCTTTGGACCACATTTTTTGGTCCTTTATAAGGTTGTGACTGTTATAAGGAGTCTGTTATAGGCATACAATTTAACATGGGAAAGCCTATTCCCAAATCCAGGCGACATAATTTTCGACCGTTATAATTTTAGTCCGTCTTGGAGGAGACAGTCTTAGACAGCCTAGACTGTAGTCCTAGATTGGATTAAGGTTGTCTGGAATAGGCGACCTGGACATTTACTAAGACAACGAGGACTGTTAGTACTTGATGCGTTTAAAGGGCATCTCACGGATGAAGTTAAAGCATCCATAGAAGATGCCAACACTGATCTTGTTGTCATTCCAAGTGTTAGATGTGGTCGTGAACAAGCCATTTAAGGACTATTTGAAGGAGGAATACAACGACTGGTTGGTATCTGGAAACCATTCTTTGACACCAACTGGAAAAATTAAAAAAACAAAAATTTCACAAATTGGACGGTGGATTCTAGAATCATGGAGAAGAATTTCGAGTGATTCCATAATAAAAGGATTCAAGAAATGTTGTATCTCTAATGCAATGGATGGCAGTGAGGATATTCTTTGGGAAGACCAGAATGAAACCGCATGTTCTACAGACAGTGAAGATGAGATGGATACTTCAGTTGAAGAATTATGTAAATAATGCAAGATAAAGTGATAAATGAAACCAATTTTCCACATGTAAAAATTAATGGTTTGTATAAGCATTTCATATCCTATTACCCATTATTTCTGGCATATTGTAAATTATATAAAATTGTTTAGCAAATAAAGTTTATTAATAATTGTTATGAAATTTGTTTCATAAAAAAGATTCTTTTTTTTTTTCACTACTAAAAACTTTTTTTTCCAAAAATGCCTTCCAAAAACTAGGGTCGTATTAGATTCGAGGTCGTGTTATATTTGGGTAAATATGGTAATCTCTATTGTTAATGTAGGCGCCATTACTGTGGTTGGCAGAACAACATCGCCAGCCAAAGTGCCATTACTATATATCAACTTTGTCGCCAGCTGAGAAAGCACCCCCTCCCCACCAACATCGTGCTTGTAGTCTGAAATTTCTTAAGCAACCTCTCCCAAATTTAGATGCTTTTTAATAAATGCGGTATATAATTTCATAAATACCTCTAAACAATCATTCTGGTATCACTGAAACGATGGTAACATGGTTGAATATCGACATCTTTTATGTATCAACAACCACGATATAAAAGATGACCAGGAATTTTACATGAGAAAAACATTCTAAGACGCAGAAAAATAAAACACACCTGTGAAAGGTCAGTGGTGAACCTTTAATATATCTATTACTACAATTTAAAGCTGGACAAGAAATCGGCATTGAGTTTTACTGTGTTTGTCTATGCAAACTTCAAACTTAAACATACGATGAAGGCCATTTTTTGCCAACCAAAGCAATGGCCGACAGGCTTTCAAATGGGGACGTGTTGGTGGCGCTGAAAGCAGCTCATGAGCGATCTACTCATTTCATATCATTGAGAAAGATCGAAAGCGGACGCAAGTAGAACCTACTTCTTCAGATGATGATCGTTGATCAATGACTACAAAAACTAGAAGCAAAAATCTTTCTAGAAAATATTATGTACTGAAAATAGGAAAAAACATTCTTATGAAAATATCAAATGCTGATAAAGAAGCACATATTGGAAAGAAATTTATTCGGAACTCAATGGCTTTAACCTGATGGGAGGGGGGAGACGGAGAAGAGAGAACGCAAACAATTGAACAAGTTCGCGAATTTGTTCATGATTTATATCAAGCAGTTTAAAAATCTTTCAAAGATCTTTAAACCGTTTGTTTATATAGCGACTGAGCATCTCGATACATTAGAAAAAGACAGATTTTCTACTATAAAAACGTATTCGAATGAAAATCTGGTTTTTGGTAGTGTTTGATCAAAAAAATTTCACCAAACGAGCGAAGTCGAATGGAAATCACATTTTTTGTTTGATTATGTTCAATTAAGGATATTTCATCGTCGTTTAGTCGCAATACTTCAAATTTCAACTAAAACCTACGAATTCTAAGGTAAAAAATGCATTTTTACATTAAAAAATTGGGTTTCACATATAACAAAATATCGATTATAACAAACTTTTTATGGATTCCTGTGAACTTCATTATAACGAGAGTCGACTGTATCTGCTATCCCACAGCAAATCTGACAGATTCTTTTCAGAAAATGTTTTATCATCTATATTAAGTCTCTCTATGACAGATGTTCTGGAATATTTCCCAGCAACTGTTGATGGGTTGTCCATGACTAAGTCTTCCATTCAATTATAAAACTTGATGTTAAAACAAAATATTCTGTAATAAAAATTAGGGAAATTACACAATACAAAAAAACTCAAATCTTACTAGCTTAGGCATAGAAATGCATAATAAGAAGCATCTGTTCTGTATGACACCCACATTTTTTTGCATGAGTACAAGAGAAAACAGGGGTGTGAAGCAGAAATAAGGAATTAGGCAATCAGAATAACTTAGATAAATACACTTTTACTTGGCTAATTGCATTCTTCCTGTACTATGCACACGTTTTCTTTTGCTGTACAGCAGTGATGGCTACAGAAACAAAGGGCAGCATGGCACGCTCGAAGGCAATGGGGCACTGAATGCAGCTAAATTCTTACTTTTAAGTTAATAAAAGTACCTACATTTATATTTTTAAGGCATAATGCTAACTTCGGAATCTGTATGCGATTAGAGTATGTTAAGGCTTTCTAATTTCTTCTAGACTAATCCCTTCTTTACTTTGTGATGCCACAAAAATACGTCATCTGGTGGTACAGTCCTCAATAGTTCTTAAAGTATATTTTTCAACAATTTATGCGATATTTTTGCAGGATAAAATTGTGAATAATGATTGCTCTAAGATTTTTAAACTTATACTTTATACGCTCGATCTGTATTATCCCTCAACATTTTTTTAATGCTAATTTAAACGTGAAGGCTTATTAAGGAATACTTCCTCTCGCGGACGAAGCAGTTTGTTTTGACAGTAAAGCGACCGTAGGAACCATTGCACATAAATACAAAAGGCTCGACTTGTCAGCACGGAGAATAAAAATAAGCACAAGGAGTAACGCAATGAACAGCTCATCACGGCTAAAGCAGTTAATATTTTAAATAAATATACATAGTAGTTTAATTAAAATGTTTAGGCTTTAAATCACTCAATGCCACAATGACAAGCTCCAATGAACACTTAAGCCGCACATTGTTAGCATTTATTGGATTCAGTTTCTTGCGTTTGTGCAGTGCCGAGGGGCAGCATGGCGCTGCGCCACGCTGATTTTGTCTAGTGGCATCACTGCATACAGACTAGAAAAAGTTATACATTCCTAGTAAAAAATTGTTCAAAAGTGACTAGTAACAGATACACAGTGTAGATAAGAGATTTATGGGAAGATAGTATGGAAACAGAAGATGCATCTAGAACAACATTTACACACAGTAGGTTAAAAGATCAGTGTAAACCTAGGATAATGATTATCATATTAAATACAGATATCATTTTTCTTTATTCATCAGTTCAATTCTTTATAAATTGGATTATAAACTGATGAATAATCAGTTCCATGGGTATTTGTTAACTGATTAATATTTTCTTCAACTGATGGTTTTTGCCCAAAGATAGATTTCTGTTGTTGAGATGTATTTTTTAATTTGACATTTGCATAATGCAGTTTTTATAATGAAAAAATTTTAAAGCAGAAATGTATTAAAAATTACAAGATGAACACAAAAGAAATTTGCTGTTTGAACAATTTCTCGTAACTACAAGTTATGAAGGCAAATGTTACATTTGATTAAAGAAAAACGGTCCAAGCTTATGTTGGTTATATTACATCAATGGTACAAGTCGGAGTCAAAAAACCGTGGACACTCTGTTTTTAGAGAAAAGTTTACATTTGTCGGTGTACAAATAAATGACGATAGTGTTTGATAAGTGTAAATTTTTAATCTAATGTACTTTTGGATCTGTTATGTACATCTGTAAAAAAAATCAGAGCAAAATATGTACTACAACAAATTTTAAAAATTCAAAACAAAAAATAACAAATCCAACTTTGAGTCATAATATTGTCGACAAAGCTGATTTGCTTTATCAATCATGCCTCTACAACCCCCAATGTTTGAATGGAATCGTCTCATTTACATATCAGGTGATTGTACACATTTCAATGGTAAAAACATTGACAGTGGCACCCGGAAAAGCTCTCTGTGTTAACACACGAAATCAAATTATTAAATATCACAAAGCGGACTTGTCAATGCGACAAATTGGTGAAATGCTTGGAGTTTCAAAAAGTACGGTTAATAAATTGATACAACAGTACAAAAACAACAGGTAACGTGGATGTTAGAAAATCGTCAGGCCGCCCGAAAAAGACCTCTGCTCGCGATGACAGACAACTGAAAACCATAATTAAATCCAACCGCTTTACCCCAACATCAGAATTGTCGAAAAAATGGTAAGACATGATTAAAACACCGGTATCCACATCCACAACAAGGCGGAGAATCCACCAGCTGGGCTACAAATTTTACAAGGCCAAAGAGAAGCCATTTCTCACATCGAAAGAAAAACGATATCGTTTGCTGTGGGCCAAAGAGCGACTCAATTGGACTGAAAACCAGTGGGAAAAAGGTTATTTTTAGCGATGAATCTACGTTTCATTTGCTGTTGGGTGTCAAACTGGAAATACGGTGATTCGTTAGAAAAATGAGGCGAATCATCCTGCATGTCTGAAACGCAGTGTTAGGTTTCCAGCATCCCTTATCGTTTGGGTATGTATAAGCAGCCAAGGTGTTGGGAAACTGCATTTCGTGGAAGGGACAGTGAATGCAGCAAAGTACCAGACCATTTTGGATGGAAATTTGCATCCTTCAATTGCAAAATTCAAGTTGGGTCGTGGTGCAATATTTCAGCAGGATGGAGCATCATGCCATACAGCGAAGACAACTAAGGAATGGCTTGCCGTGAACAGAATTAACGTGATGGATTGGCCTTCCAGTTCACCAGACATGAACCCTATCGAAAATATCTGGGGTATTTTGAAGGGTAAAGTTCAAAAAAAGCAACCAAGAATCAACTGAAGGAGTATCTGCAGCAACTGTGGGACGATGTAAAGCCTGAATTGTGCAATCAACTTGTTTGTCCATGCCAAAACGTCAGCAAGTTTTAATTAATGCAAAAGGCAATGTTACAAAATATTAGTAACAATGTATAATTATAATTGACAAGGTGTCCACAGTATTATGACTCCAAGTTGGAGTGTCCACGCTTTTTTGATTTGTTATTTTTTGTTTGAATTTTCAAAATTTGTTGTAGTACATATTTGCTCTGATTTTTTACAGACATACATAACGGATCCAAAAGTATATTAGATTAAAAATTTACACTTATCAAACACTATTGTCATTTATTTGTACACCGACAAATGTAAACTTTTCTCTAAAAACATTGTCTACGGTTTTTTGACTCTGACTTGTACATATGCTCAATGTGCAGTCTTTTGATGAAATGACAAATGTCTGCTTGGTAGTCCCAGGAACACATTTCAGTGTTCTCCCTAGAAAATAGCCGGGTGGACAGAAATTAAAAAAAAATAAAATATTATGCAGTGGTGTGCAGTTTTTTGTGTATTCAGCTGGGCGGGTCAAAATCAGCTGGGTGGCACGCGATTATTTAATAGTTAATGATGAATCATAAGTGGGTAGGGCTTTTAATTTCTTCACATTCGTAAAGCATTGCGTTATGGAACACTTGAACTGAGGACAGTTCCGCGAAACTGGAAAAACGGGTACACTTCAAAAGGGCCTGGGGAGAACCCTGCTTTTGTTATAAGATAATTAAATTTGTTGTGAGTAATTTTGACTGTAAAAAATGGGGACAGATCATGTCATCTGTAAACCTTAAAATACAGGGTGTTCCATTCGAAAAGGGCAAAAAATAAGCTACAACATCGTATCAATTTATTAAATTTTACAAAGAATATGCCATTTTGTATATTAAAGATGGAAGTTTTAGCCTATATAAATCACATTTCGACATGTCCAGCATTGCGCGAGGCACAGCTTTGGAAACGGAATGACAGTTCTTGCCACATATTCCTCAACATCTCTGGCTTTATGCGTTCAAATGCAGCCGGAATTTTACGCTTTAGGTCCTGGACATCGGTTGGACGTTTCGCGTAAACTGTAATCTTGACAAATCCCCAGATGAGAAAGTCAGGAGGGGTTAGATTGGGGCCATCATGGACCGCACCAATTCTTATTGAAAGTGTTGTTTGATAGTCGCATACCACCAGCGCCCATTGAGGAGATGTGCCATCTTGTTGGTAAACGTACTCTGCAAATATCATCCATCAGTTGAGGAACAACAAAGCACTGTAAGATGTCAAGATAATTGTCTGCCCTCGCCGTTTCTTCAGCAAGAAAGAACTGTCCGTAGAGTCTGTCTTGTTCTATACCGCACCAAACGTTGATCTTCTCAATCGCTCTTTCCAAGTCGTTGGAATAGTGGGGGTTTTCTGAACCCCAAATGATAGCCTTGTGCGTGTTCACTCGACCACTAACGTGGAACGTGGCCTCATCCTTGAACAACCACCTCTGAGGAAAGCTTTCGTCCACGTCATTTTGGGCTACCTTCATGTTGCAAAAGTTGGCTCGCATCTCATCACGTTGCAAACGGTACAGATACAATTTTAGACGCTTCCTAACAATCCGATGGCAGTTTGACTTCGCGGAGATTTTTGTGGACCAGAGATGTAACGTTGGAAACCATCTGTTCAAGTCCTCGGTTTTGCTTTCGGCCTCCTGTGTGTTTCCTGATTACAGATCCAGTTTCTTCAAACATCTGACAACATCGTTTAATGCTGGATGCCTTTGGAGCTGTCTTCAAGAGTATTACAAAGGTTCAGCTTGAGTCAACCTTTGTAATACTCTCGTACTTTGCATTCCTTATAACGCACTTGGCTTTTTGTTGATTACTAACCGCCATTTTGCGACTGCAGTGCCAACTGTCAAGGAATTACATACACAAAGAAACTCCCATTCTTGTGCTTGATATATGCAATGTTTTGTGTTCATAACTAACACAGCTAACCAAAATATGGCTGCATACTTTTTGGCCCTTTCAAATGGAACACCCTGTATAATTTAAACAGCTTGAAATTGGCAGTAACAAGAAAGCTGCAGGGAACAGAGCAAAAGTTTGGAGAATATTCTTAAAATCTGTCACAGTTCTTTAATCCAGTATACACGTCAGTTAGTCCATTTGTCCACGTTCTCCATTGCTATGAGAAAAAAAAATGTTTAAACTACGATATTCTTTTGTGTAGATCCTATATAACATGCAGAAAACAAAAATGATAAATGTTTGTTAATGTTTATTATAGTCTATATTATGATTGCTAAAACAAATTTTTTCCTACAGTCCTAATAAATATCATGAAAGGTTTTTATTCCTTATATTTTAAGTGTTTTTGTTTTTTTTTTAAATATTTATTCTAGGGATCGATGGAATTCTTTAACTGTAGACGAAAAAGTTTTCATTAAAGAGAGTTCATTGAAGCTAATAACAACGGTAAGATATCATTAAGTATTAAAAAAAAAATAAAAATAAAAAAAAATATAGTATTTTATAAATAAAAATTGATTCATTAATTGAAGGGTGAAAATGATAAAATCAAAACCCACAACAAGAAAAGTTTCAGGAGAGCATATGGGAAAGTTTAAAATAATACATAAATGTTGTAAATAATGTTAAATTAGCAGTATTTAATTTCTTTTTTGTGTTGATGAAATCGTACAATATTTTACCTAGTAAAGTTCTCAGAAAGAGAAGAGAATTCAATTCAAAATCAAGTTTTTGGTAGTTTTGCACGCAAAAAAACACACCAAAGTTCTGTTTTCCTTGATTGTTCATCTACTTTGCAAGCTCTTTTGTCTATTTTTTCTCCGCCGCTAAAGAATTTTTCAAACCATCTAAGTGTTGTACGTTGATGGTTGTTGAAGTTGACCCGTCACTCCATGCTTTGATGACACTTCTAGTTGCTTCAGCTGTATTATGGCCAAGTTTGAAGTCTTACAATAAAATGTGTCACATGGCTATTTCATTCCTTTGTCGTTGCTTCTTTTTTGGGGAGGGGTAGGGTGAATTTTTTGCTTTTAATTTGACGTTTACTATACTTCCTTTAAATTTAAGGTAGCCTATAATGATGTAGGGGTGTTTGGAGAGGTCGAGGGCTAGTGATTCCTTTTCTTCTCTTCTTTCTAGAATTTTCTGCTAAGTATATTTAAGGATGTTGCAACTGATTAATCTTCACTAAAACATTAACAAGCTACAGTAGGTAAGATATTGAAAAAAGGAATTTCATCAAATCTTTTAAAAACTTATGTTTTTATGGGAGGTTTCAGAAAGAGGAATGGCAAAAGGAGGCCACGGACCATGCGGTTAGTGGGTGGATAGTAGTGGGTAGAATGTTACAATGTGGATAGGGAAACGAAGCCACAAAAAGATGGTAGTGGTTAGGCTCATATAGGAAAGTTTAAAATAATATATAAATGTTGTAAATAATTTTACATTAACTCCATTTAATTCTTTTATGTGTGATTAAATCGTATAATATTTTACCTAGTAACGCACTCATATGCAGAGAATGAGGCCCGGATTCACAAAAATGTCTTCATTAAACAATACTCATTCATTTCTTAGGTAGCATTTCAATAGATGTGAATTAACATGTATACTTCCAACGATTATTATAGAGCATAGTATGTATGTTGATTTGAAGAGTCGAGTTGATGTCTGCTTTGTTATCGGTTATGTAGGCAACTGTCGCCCGAGCGAAGGGACTACTTCCTCTATCTTCTTCCAAGCTTTCTCAATGGTCTGTTAACTCTCTTATTATCTCCAGTTAGTGCACATTTTTAAAGATTTTCAAGAAAATGTTAAGTCTAAGAAGTACCATTTCTAAGAAAAGCCTGACCAACAGGAACTCTGTGCATTGTTACAAATTGAATCTTATTTATAAAGCACAAACTTTTTCTTGCATTGTTGGTCATGAGATATATACGAGGGTTGTACCAAAAGTAAGGTTCCCATATTTTTTACAAGTAGAAAACATTGTTTATTGTTATTAATTTATACATCGTTGAAAAGCTTATACTGTTGTCTATTTTTCAACATAGTCTCCGTTTTTTTCGACACACTTTTGAAGACGGTGCTCCAGCTTTTGTATTCCTAAGTCGAAGAAGTCTCCCGCCAATCCATTCTTTCAATTGTGCCGTAGGAAGCTTCAGGAATGCGTTCAACAAGTTCACGGACAGTGACCCTCCGATCTTTCAGCAGCTCACTGTTGATCTTCTGGGCAATCGAATCCGAAACCGGCGGTCTTCCACTCCTTTCTTCATCGTGAACTTCCGTGCGACCCTCAGCAAAAGCCCTGCACCATTTTCGGACGTGCTGAACGGACATGCACTTTTCACCATAAACCTCAGTCAGTTACCGATGAATCTCCACGGGCGGTAACTTCCTTGCGTGGAGAAACCGGATTACTGCTCGAACCTCGCACTTGGCGGGAGCGGCGATCAACACTTCCATCTCTGACGGCTGCCAAGCGAACACTGAGCGCCGTAGGAATCGCTCGAGAGTGGGGCTCAAGAGTGCGGGAACCACTGCGCACGGCACTGTTGTCGGATTTAGCCTAGCACCTTCCCTCGAGGCTGTAGCTCATTGGGAACCTTACTTTTGGTACAACCCTCGTATTTCTGGTCCGTGCGTACTGTTTGTGAATTGTGTTGATACATATAGTTGCACAAACTTTGCCTTATATTGTTGGTCCTGAGCTACTTCTTACTAGTATGCATTACCATCTTCATGAATAATGATTTATTATCAATAATTATTATTTTTTTGAAATCTGAGTTAGACAGTGGCCTTCCGCATGCTTTGAAGATTAAGTGTGCAAAATTTCATCAAGATCAGAATAAAACTGTAGATTTGTATAAGAAACAAACCCACACACACTCATCTTTACATACAGGGTGATTCAAAATTCAATGTACCCACTTTTAGGGGAGGTAGTATGGGTTATTCTAAGCAAAAAAGTTCATATGAACATGGGTCCAAATTTGAATGATAACTAAGATATGAACAGAAATAAAAAATGCCACCATCAAAATCAACAAGTGAATAACTCAGGTTTTATAACACCTAGATAATGAAGTTTGGGGGAATAATAGAGTACATAAAATTATGTATACCGTAGAAATTTGATCGAATTCCAAAGAGTAGTTTCCGATTTACGCAGTCAACATCGTAACCCGTGCTCACATACGAGTACTAACCAACACGATAATCTTGAAGGAAGTGTTGGTTTTGAAATACAGATGAAATTTTGAAGAGGGTGATCCAAATGTTTGGGATAAAATTTATATAAAACGTTTTCGAAAATATTTCTCATCATCAGTAGGATAAAAAACATTTTTGAATGGTGAAAACAGTTGAAATAAGACTTTAAGAATAACATTATCGTTTTCTACTATCTTCACAAGACTTCATCTACATCCTCAATAGAGTAAGTTTATTTCTACTATCAACAACATCTTCAATAGACTACATCGTTTAAGTTTTCTTCCATCTCACAAGTTTCTTAATCGTTTTTCAAGATTGGTGACTGTATTTTTTTGTTTTTATTAAATTTTAATTTCACAATTTTCCCCATTAAAAGGAGACTACCCACATTTAAATTTAAAATTAATCATTTAAACTCCTTAGATCAATAATATTTATATCATTTAGCTTATTAATATTCAAAAAAATATTGCTGCATTTCTCTATTAAATAACTTTTTGTCTTATAAGACTGGCTTAATTTGATTTTTTTTGAAATTCGCTCAGTTTATGAAGCATTTTTCAAGGAAACGCACCTCACCTTAACAGACTATATCACATTAAATTAACATACTTTTTTTTTTTTTCAAACGTTTCAAAAATACAAATTATTTAATTTGAAGTATGTTCAACATTAATCTTTATGTGAATGTGAACATGAGTATGTTTTAATCCCTAATTTATGATAGCAAAAAACGATTTATTTAAGTCTTAAAATAAACGATCAAAATGTCTGTAGCTTTTCTGATTAAAAAAAAAAAAGAAAATAAAAAATAACAGAAACCATCGTTATATCCGATATTTAATTGGCTTTTATCATTTAAAAATATTGAAATTGTAAAAAAAAAAATGCCTATTTTTCTAATAAAACGAAAATAAGATATTTGGCAAATCTAAAGCAAGCCTGTAAGAAACTGGCATGTGTTTCTTACAAAATTTTAGTTCACAGATAGTTCATTAATAGGAAATTTTTCTGTATTCTCAGAAGAAGAAAATGATTAAAATAAAACAAACCACATGGGGAAAATAAAAATGAAAACAGCTTTATTTCTCAAAATAAAAAAGTAGTGAAATAATCAATGAGAAACTGTTTGTCAAGCCCATAAGTTTTTAAAATTTCTAATTCCTGAGGGGAAAAAAATGAAAAGTATTCATACAACAAGAAATAGTCAAATAAAGCTACATGGGGAGCTCGGCCATGCTATAGTTTCCATGGTTACATGACACTTTGTAGAGAACACTCCTCCAATTTTGTGTCACCTCCACGCTTCATAAGCGACTCATTTGAGACTGGGCGTATGCTAGAGGTGATTCGAACTGACAGGAAACTTGATTCGGCTGGCGAGATGGACTCGTGAGGGTCTTCATAATTCTATTTCTTGAAAAATGCTTCATAACTGAGCGAATTTAAAAAAAATCAAATTAAGCCAGTCATATAAGACAAAAACTTATTTAACAGAGATATGCAGGAATATTTTTTTGATTATTTATTATCTAAATCAGGGGTGACCAACCTGCGGCCCGCGGGCCAAATGCGGCCCTCCAAAGGAATTTATGCGGCCCGCGAAATTAACTATTTGCCGTAAAATTTATTAACAAGTAAGATTGTACGTGGTTAACGCTTCATAAAATATTTGAATGTATTTGAATTAAAAATTGTTGGCCCCCTGAAAACCTTCAGAAATTTATCTTGGCCCGAGACAAAAAAAGGTTGGTCACCCCTGATCTAAATGATATAAATTTATAAGGGAAATCCATTAAAGTAAAAATTATTGCCAATTTACAGAGTAACCTACATTATTATTAAAATAGTTATGAATTGTAAACATACTGTTAAATTACTCATTAATGGTATGCAATTCACAACTACTGCAACTATGTATCAGGTTACTATCAAATTTTTTATTAAAATTGTAATAAAATATACATAAGTTATAACAACTCGTAAACGCAAGTTGCTTAACTTTTAGAAAAAGGAGGTCAGGATATAAAAACAGGTTGGGATCCAAGGTGATTTTTTTAAAATGCTAATATTTTAAAATTACTGGTTTTGATTGGCAAAATAGTTGGACTCAAACATTAATCCACTAATATATAAACAGCCAAAACTGTGGTTGTAACTCATAATTATGAACATTGATCATTTTATTATTATTATTATTATTATTATTATTATTAATGCTTTGGATCGAAGCCATTATCACAACAGATGTTTTATTAATTGCAATGAAAGGGAGAAAAGTTTAAATTAAAAGAAATATTCTGATGACATGACCGAGAAATACGACCACGGCCGAACGCCTCGATACTTGGCGGGGATGAATGCCTCGCTAGCCCGTGTGTCCAACGAGTTTCACGTCGATCGGACTTGGTCAAAATTATTATGGATCTACACATTTCTCCTAGAGTATCTCTCATATATTTAAGTGATAATTACGTGTAACAGATTAATTCCATACTTTTAATCAATTTTTTTTTTTAGCATTAATTGTAAAATCTAGAGTAATATTATATGAAATAGCGAAGCGTACAGAGCAGAGCTAACTGGGAGAAGAGAAAGAGAGAACATGCTTGAGAGGGGGGGGGGGGCCATCGATTCGAAATGAGCGATTGTATTGATCTAGTATATTTGAAAGAAATGTAGCGTTTCTTGATTTGCAAATCGTCAGCGTCATTCATAGTAGTCATCCTGTCCCACATTAGTTACTCGAAACAAAGATAAAAGTGCCTAACACGTGGCATTTCTCCACTATTCGTTGGGAGTCCGACATGTTTGTTCGTTGTTGCCTCTCGTTGTTCGTCGCTGAGACTCCTTTAAGCCACCTGCCTCGGTGTCTCGAAAAATGTGACTCGTCTCGCCTTCTCGAGTCGCGTTTAGGCAAGACGTGATAGCCCTGCGACTGAGACCTCATTTTACCGAGTCGTGATGCAGCCCTAGGAGTAGGCTTATATTCGAGCCAATACAATATTTACAAAATATAATTTTTGTAAAAGTAATATTCATCATTCTTTTTTTTTTTTCAAAACAAAATGTTTTATCGAATTAATTATTTGTGTTGTTTTATTATTTTTTTAATAACTAAACTGGTTTTCACATAAAAAAATTTTTTTTCCTCCAAAAGACCATGATAACTTAGGAGGTGGCTTAGATTACAGGCCGGCTTATATTCGAGTCAATATGATACAGTCGAACCCGAATAACTCGAACTCGGATAACTCAAATTCCCGGTTAACTCGAACAATATTCCAAGTCCCACCTCCCAGAGCATTTAAATAATAGAAATTTCACTCGTTAACTCGTACAAATTTTTTAATAAATCCCAGATAACTCAAAGAAATTTTTGGTTTAGTGAATAGGTATTCTTAAATTTAAAGCAAAAACTATCTTTAATACCTGTATTTTTTTAAAAAATTCAATTAATTAACTTTCATGTTATATCCAAGAGTGCTCTAGTTAACCTCTCCCCCTCCTCCCTCCTCATGCGCAGTCAAATAAGTTGTCTAAGTATACATAAGAAGATCAAGAACTCTTTATTTTTATAAATTCAAAGATATTCCAAAAACGTTGTTAGCCATTAAAAAAAAATACGAAAAGTAAAGAAGAATTAACATGAAAATAAAAGTTATAGCAAGAGCACATAAGGAGTTCAACTTGATAAATGATCGATCTGTTGCTGCTTGACAGAGTGTCCTTTTTTTTGAGCTATAGCCTTTAATTTCAGCCAGTCTCCTCGAAAAGCTTTGCCTGATGAAACTTTATTTCATTTTCCAACTTTAATTTTACGTCCACATGACAAAGAAAACTGTGTAGAAGTTCACGGTCGCTGGCAGCCAATGTTGAAATTGAAACCTAACGTGAACACGAAATTGAGAATCGAACTTGTTGATTGCGAGCGTTCAATGGTAGAATTTTTAAACCTAGTAAATGATGACGATTGTGCTTTTGAATTTAGAGGCAGTGTTCATGTTAACCATAAAGTTCATTGCATGAATGATCACAAGTAAATTTTTTAGAGTAGCCATACACTTCAGATTGGTCGTTACTAATTTGCTTTTGAAACTTCTTTTCGAAACACCTCAGATTGCATTGCCTTCGTTGATGTAAAAGTGATGGAAATTTGAGAAAAATGTGAATTCTCTGTCAATTTTTGAATATAAAATGTTTTTACATTTATCATAAACGTCATCAGATGAAAAATAAATGCTCAAAACTCATGAAGAGATGCTTTTCGAATATTTTTACAAACCAGAAGTTGAATTCGGAAGCCATACCAAAACGGGATTGGAGCTGATTTTGCATTAAAACGACCGCAAATTACGAGATCCTAAATTTGGATTATAAAAGGATCTCATAAAAAAATTCGAATTTACAAAAACATTGTATTATATAATCTTTATAGTTGTCCTGTAGCCTCGTTTTCGATTTACTGGTTAACTTGAAAACCTGATAACTCAAATTTTTTATCTGGTCCACTAAAGATTCAAGTTATCGGGGATCGACTGTAGTAAGTTAGGTAGGGACAAAACAATGGCACTGTCAAATTTGACTTATGAAATAAATAAGTTAAGTAAAAATGGTGAATTAGGGGTAAACAGAGTGTGTTCTACAAGTTTTCCATTGCCGTTTTTGTTGTATCTTACCATTACAGTTAAAAAGTTACATTATGATTTGAACTCTTAAAGAGGTCAAAGAGGGCAAATTTGACACCATCATTGTTTAGCCCCTATTTAACTTCTTATATGTTGCCTCCAACAGATTTGTTGTATCGTATTTATTCTAATGCAAAAAATGTTGGCCTAAAAAAAAGCACATAAATTTGTGGGACCGTATTATACAAGAGTATAATATTAGCGCTGCAACGATTAACACAGCCAGAGGGGGGTGGGGGGGGAGATGCGTTTTGTCCTGATGTACTTCAGACAAAATTACCGTAAAGTATACATTAATTACACAGTATATAAAATGTCCAGTTCTTTATACGAGGGTTGGGGCAAAAGTCATGGCAAATATTTTTTTTCTTGAAAATACCAGTCCGGACGTATACAGGCGAAAGGACAAGGTGTTAACTACATGTGTGGACAATGAATAGCACTGAAATATCGTAACACACTAATTTATTATGGTAGTATACAGGGCAATATGGCCTTCACGGTGCAAAAGAATGACAACACAGTACACATAAAGTTGACATGACAAACCTGGGCCTAAAGACCCTCAAAGTAGTCCCCTGCCACTGTCACCACACACTGCCAATGATGTGGGAGGCGCTGAATACCATCAGCCTCAGCATTTGCCGCACCATGTGTGAATCGGGTCACCTATTGGCGCACAGCATTAGCAATGTCCTCTCGTGTTGCAAACCGCCTACCATGTAGTGGTTCCTTAATCTTGCGAATGAGATCAAAGTCACAGGGCGAAATGTCGGGAGAGTACGGTGGGTGCTCCAGTTCTTCCCATCCCCAACTGGTTGACACACGTCCTTGCTGAAACTTTCCTACCCACCGTGCTACTGTACGGTATGGTAGGGCATTATTCCCAAGGGCTTCCACTAATTCACTGTGACATTCCATCGCATTTCTCCCTCGGAGAACGGCTATTTTGATGTAAGTGCGCTGCTCAACAAGGGTTACTTCCATCTCGCACGACACTCACCAACTGACTGATTTCACAGCCTCGCTGCGCTACTACCAGCTATCACAGAGCGATCTGTTGTTCTGCATACACACTATGCCTGCAGAACTTACACACGACACATACACGTTTGTGATCCGTTCACATATCTACAAGAAAAAAAATAGTTGCCATGACTTATGCCCCAACCCTCGTACAATACATTAATTCACGTTTTATTTGATTTTCCCGTCGCCAAAAGCTAATACGAAAATAACTTCTCAAAAAGACTGCAACTTCAAAACTGCCTCGAACTAATGAAGTTACATTCTGTCCTGATGAACTTCAAACGAAATTAATGTATAATATACATCACAATACTTTAATTATACAGTATATGCAATGTAATACAATATATACAATATAATTATATATTACATTAATTCACTTTTCATGTAACTTCTCAATATGAAGGGCAAACTTCAACATTGTTTCGAGGTGATAAACTGGCGTTGGGGTTTTCAAATGAAAAGTGAATTAATGTAATATACAGGGCGATTACAAAGAACTCCACACTTTAAAAAATTTATTACATCAAAGCTATTCAGAATATAGACACAACACGTACGGATTCTTAAAGAAAAACTCTTGAAGTTTATTGTGACACAGTTAAAGATGTTCAATTTGCCCCCTTGTAGTCGAATTCGTCCCAAACCCGCATTAACATGTCTCCATCAATCCCACTTATCGCTACGTAATGCGTTCTTTCAGCTTGTCTAGGTCACGAGGAAGGGGTAGGGCGAAGACCTTGTCCTTTACACACCCCCAAAAAAAGAAATCACAGCGGTGGATTGGTCGAGCAAACAATAACCTGGAACTTGCAAAGTGGCCACAGCGGAGTTCCGACCTCACATCCCCGATTTCTTTTTATGGGGGTGTGTAAAGGACAAGGTCTTCACCCTACCCCTTCCCCGTGACCTAGAGGAGCTGAAAGAACGCATTACGGTAGCGATACGTGAGATTGATGGAGACATGTTAATGCGGGTTTGGGACGAATTCGACTACCGCATTGATGTATGCCGTGTCACAACAGGGGGGCATATTGAACATCTTTAACTGTGCCACAATAAACTTCAAGAGTTTTTCTTTAAGAATCTGTGTATATTCTGAATAGCTTTGATGTAATAAATTTTTAAAAGTGTGAAGTTCTTTTGTAATCACCCTGTATAATGAACTGTACATTGTATATACAGAAAAATTAAGGTGCTGTAATGTATATTATGTGCTAATTTCGTTTGATTTTCATCAGGACAGAATAGAACTGCATCACATCGAAGCAGTATCAGTTTTCTGAAATCGTTGTTGTCATGCTGTTAGGGGGAAAAAAACGGTAGTTACGCCACAGCAATAGTTAAGCCGCACAGGCATTTTTTTATAACTTTTTAATAGATAAGCCGCAGAGTTATTACCTTTTTTATAATTTTATTATTTACATAGCCATCTTCATTACTTTTATACAGGGTGTTTTTGAATTGAGTACAGATTTTTTGGGAGATGATA
>JAHWFO010024449.1:0-16468 GCA_023313115.1 Rhysida immarginata | reverse complement strand
TCATGTGTTTATTTTTAAGATATTGCAAAATTTAATTTAATTTTTTGTGATTGTTCTGTTTACATCCATGTGTAATTATCCCGGGCAACGCCGGGTACCTTTGCTAGTATATATATAAAGAAGGATGTTTGTGTGTGGGTGGGTGTGTTTGTATGTTTTTTATACAAATCTACAGTTTTATTCCGATCTTGATGAAATTTCGCATACTTGACCTTCGAAGCACGAGGAAGGTCACTGTCTACCTCAGATTTCGGAAAAATAATAAATATCGATAAAAAAATCGATATTCATGGTTATGGCAAGGCATATTAATGAGAAATATCTCATGACCAACAATGCAAGGCAAAGTTTGTACAACAATAGGTATCAACAATGGTATCAGCACGTAATTCACAAACACACTGCATGAACCAACAATATATATCTCATGACCAACAATGCAAGGCAAACTTTGTGCAACAATAGGCCCATTGTGTTCGCATCAACAATGGTATCAACGCGCAATTCACTAATAACAAAGAGCACAAAATGATTATGCAATGATAGAAAGTTCATTTCAAAGAATTATAACAATGAAGATAAAATAATGATGTAATGACAGAACATTCGTTTCCAAAAATTATAACAATGAACATAAAATGATGATGCAATGATAGAAAATTCTTCTCAAAGAATTATAACAATGAACATAAAATGATGATGCAATGACAGAACATTAGTTTCCAAAAATTAGTAATAATGAACAGGAAATGGATATAATAGACGATATAGATAGGGTAGTTTCTCTAGATGAGGCAAAGGAGATACATGTGTCTTCCTTCAGCTCCCTAACAAGCGTTCAGACGATTGGAAAAAGTGTGTATATGTTTCTTTGTGTGGGCGTGTTTGTTTATGTGTTTGGCACGTTTTAGCAGTGCATAACCTATTACAGTTTATTTCCAAAAAATACATCAGTTTATTTAACTTCTTGAGATTGTTCTGTTTACCTACTGTGTAATTATCCCGGGCAACGCCAGGTCCTCTGCTAGTCTTTCTTCTATATATATATAAAGAAGGATGTTTGTGGGTCTGTCTGTGGGTCTGTCTGTGGATCTGTTTTTTATACAAATCTACAGTTTTAGTCCGATCTTGATAAAATTTCGCATACATGACCTTTAAAGCATGAGGAAGATCACTGTCTACCTCAGATTTCGGAAAAATAATAAATATCGATAAAAAAATCGATATTCATGTTTATGGCAAGGCATATTAATGAGAAATATCTCATGACCAACAATGCAAGGCAAAGTTGGTACAACAATAGGTATCAACAATGGTATCAGCACGCAATTCACAAACACACTGCATGAACCAACAATATATATTTCATGACTAACAATGAAAGGCAAAGTTTGTGCAAGTGTAATTATCCCGGGCAACGCCGGGTACCTCTTCTAGTCTTCTATATATATAAAGAAGGATGTTTGTCTGTGGGTCTGTGTGTACGTTTTTTATACAAATCTACAGTTTTATTCCGATCTTGATAAAATTTCGCATACATGACCTTCAAAGCATGAGGAAGGTCACTGTCTACCTCAGATTTCGAAAAAATAATAATTATTGATAAAAAATCGATATTCATGGTTATGGCAGGGCATATTAATGAGAAATATCGCATGACCAACAATGCAAGACAAAGTTTTTGCAACAATGGTATCAACACGCAATTCACAAACACTCTGCACGAACCAACAATATATATCTCATGACCAACAATGCAAATAAAAGTTTGTTCAACAATGGGTATCAACAATGGTTTCAACACGCAATTCACCAATAACAATGAGCTCAAAATGATGATGCAATGATAAAGCAATCCTTTCCAAGAATTATAACAATGAACATAAAATTATGATGCAATATGGATAAGTTTCAATTTGTAACAATGCATAGAATTCCTGTTATTCAGGTTTTTCTTAGGAAAGAGAGTTCTTAGTACTTAACAATTTCTTGAAAATCTTAAAAAATGATCAGTAGCTGGAGATAATGAAGAGTTAGCAGACTATTGAGAAAGAGTGGAAAGACGACAGAGAAACAAACCTTTAGCTCCGTGCTGTATTCAGCAAATGGGAAGCAAGTAAATAGAAGAATTGGCGACCGCTAGACTACCCAAAGTGATGAAAGGCCAAATTTTGCTTCAACACAACGAGAGAAGAGTGGAAATTGCAACAACATCAAGTGTACATCTGAAGTAAGATTACCTGAGTAAGAAATTATTGGAGCGGTCTATCCATTGTGAGCCTTTAAAAATATTTTTTTCGAATTTTCATTAGGAATTTTTACTGTATTAATTCTAAGCATTTTCATGTGTTTATTTTTAAGATATTGCAAAAATTAATTTAATTTTTTGAGATTGTTCTGTTTACATCCAAGTGTAATTATCCCGGGCAACGCCGGGTACCTTTGCTAGGATAAAAAAATCGATATTCATGGTTATGGCAAGGCATATTAATGAGAAATATCTCATGACCAACAATGCAAGGCAAAGTTGGTACAACAATAGGTATCAACAATGGTATCAGCACGCAATTCACAAACACACTGCATGAACCAACAATATATATCTCATGACTAACAATGAAAGGAAAAGTTTGTGCAAGTATAATTATCCCGGGCAACGCCGGGTACCTCTTCTAGTTATATATATAGAAAGAAGAAGGATGTTTGTTTGTGGGTTTGTTTGTTTTTTATACTAATCTACAGTTTTATTCCGATCTTGATGAAATTTTGCATACTTGACCTACAAACCATGCAGAAGGTCACTGTCTACGTCAGATTTCGGAAAAATAATAATTATCCATTAAAAATCGATATTCATGATCATCGCAGGGCATATTAATGATAAATATCTCATGACCAACAATGCATGGCAAAGTTTGTGCAACAATACGTATCGACAATGGTATCAACATGCAATTCACAAACACTCTGCAAGGACGAACAATATATGTCTCATGACCAACAATGCAAGGCAAAGTTTGTGCAATATAGAATTTAATGCATAGAATGCCTGTTATTCAGGCTTTTCTTAGAAAAGAGAATTCTTAGTACTTAACAATTTCTTGAAAATCATTAATAATGATCAGAGTAACTGCAGATAATGAGTTAGCAGACTATTTGAAAAGAGTGAAAGACGATAGAGGAAGCACTCCTTTAGCTCCGTGTTGTTTTAACAATCGGTAAGCAAGTAAATAGAAGAATCGGCGACCGCTAGACAACACAAAGTGATGAATGGCCAAATTTTGCTTCAAGACATCGAAAGAAGAAAGGAAATTGCAACAACATCAAGTGTACATCTAAAGTAAGATTACTTGAGTAAATAATTATTTAGACTAGAAAGCATCATTGGGGAGGTCCATCGATTGTGAGCCTTTAAAAATTTTTTTTTTGGTAAATCAAGTCCCGGTATATCACCTAGAATGGATTTTTTCAGTGAAGAGGTAAATTCCTGTCTTTCGGATTTTTCTTAGAATGGATAGTCCCTTTGCTCTATATTGTAGTGATTGAGTGATTATTTAATCAACTTGGAGGTTTAATTTAGCTTTTTGAGGTTGTTCTGTCTACCTACAAGGGTAATTATCCTGGGCAACGCCGGGTCCTCTGCCTGTCTCTCTATCTATATATATAAAGAAGGATGTTTGTTTGTGGGTTTGTTTCTGGGTTTGTTTATTTTTTATACAAATCTACAGTTTTATTCCGATCTTGATGAAATTTTGCAAACTTGACCTTCAAAGCATGAGGAAGATCACTGTCTATCTCAGATTTCGGAAAAATAATAAATATCGATAAAAAATCGATATTCATGATTATGGCAAGGCATATTAATGAGAAATATCTCATGACCAACAATCCAAGGCAAAATTTGTACAACAATAGGTATCAACAATGGTATCAGCACGCAATTCACAATCACACTGCATGGACCAACAATATATATCTCATGACCAACAATGCAAGGCAAAAGTTGTGCAACAATAGGCCTATCGTGTTCGCATCTACAATGATATCAACGCGCAATTCACCAATAACAATGAGCACAGAATGATGTAATGTTAAAGCAATCTTTCCAAGAATTATAACAATGAACATAAAATGTTGGATAAGTTTCAATTTATAACAATTCATAGAATTCCTGTTATTCAGGCTTTTCTTACAAAAGAGGGTTCTTAGTACTTAAGAATTTCGTGAAAATCTTTAAAAATGATCTGTAACTGGAGATAATGGAGAGTTAGCAGACTATTGAGAAAGAGTGGAAAGACGACAGAGGAAGCACTCCTTTAGCTCCGTGATATATTTAGCAAATGGGAAGCAAGTAAATAGAAGAATCGGCGACCGCTAGACTGCCAAGTGATGAATGGCCAAGTTTTGCTTCAACACATCGAGAGAAATTGCGTGATCCCTGCCTAGTGTACATCTGAAGTGAGATTACGTGAGTACATCTGAAGTGAGATTACATGAGTAAGAAATTATTTAGACTAGCAGTGGCATCCTTGGGGAGGTCCAGCCATTGTGAACCTTTAAAAAATTTTTTTTCGAATTTTCCCTAAGAATTCACTAAGAGAATTAATTATTAATTCTCAGCATTTTCATGTGTTTATTTTTAAGATATTGCAAAATTTAATTTAATTTTTTGAGATTGTTCTGTTTACCTCCTTGTGTAATTCCCGGGCAACGCCGGGTACCTTTGCTAGTCTTCTATATATATAAAGAAGGATGTTTGTTTGTTTGTAGGTTTGATGGGTTTGTTTGTGGGTTTGTTTTTTGATTTTTATACAAATCTACAGTTTTATTCCGATCTTGATAAAATTTCGCATACATGGCCTTCAAAACATGAGGAAGGTCACTGTCTACCTCAGATTTCGAAAAAATAATAATTATTGATAAAAAATCGATATTCATGGTTATGGCAGGGCATAATAAAGAGAAATATCTCATGACCGACAATGCAAGACAAAGTTTTTGCAACAATAGGTATCAACAATGGTGTCAACACGCAATGCACCAACACTAGGCAGGGATCAACAATATATATCTCATGACCAACAATGAAAGGCAAATTTTGTGTAATATAATTCCTGGTATTCAGGCTTTTCTTAGAAACTAGAGTTCTTCGTACTTAATTTTTTGAAAATCTTTAAAAATGATCAGTAACTGGAGATAATGGAGAGTTAGCAGACTAATGAGAAAGAGTTGAGACTAATCGTAAATCGAAGAATCGGCGACCTCTAGACTACACAAAGTGATGAATGACCAAAGAGTGCGAATTGCAAGAACATCAAATGTACATCTCAAATAAAGGTTACGTGAGTAAGAAATTATTTAGACTAGCAGTGACATCCTTGGAGAGATCGAACCATTGCAAACATGTAAAAAAAATATCGTTTGAATTTTAATTATGAACTTTTACTGTATTAATTATAAGATTTTTCATGTGTTTATTTTTAAGATATTTCAAAATTTACTCAAAAAAACAAGGTGTCAGAGCCACGGATATATCACGTAGAATTACTGTTTTTCGGATTTTTCATAGAATGGATAGTCCCTTTGCTCTGTGTTATAATTATTATGTTACTATTTAAACAATTTGAGTAATAATTTAACTTCTTGAGATTGTTCTGTTTACCTACATGGGTGATTATCCCGGGCAACGCCGGGTCCTCTGCTCGTTATATATATGGAAAGAAGATAGATGTCTATATTTCATTTGTTTATCGTTTTTTTACAATGCTTGTAATAACTTTCACCGTTTGGGTAATGTTTGGTGGATGAAATCTTGTGATCAATATTTCAACCCCTTCCACTAGTCCGATCTTGCTGAAATTTTGTACACATACGTAAAGTCGGTGACAATGCGTGAATCTATAAAAAAATTTCAAATAATCTAAAGGGGGGGAGGGGAATAATATGAAATAGAATTGGTTTATGTTTGTTTGTTTGTTCAAGAGAATGCGCTAGCGTTGTTTTTTGAAAAAAAAATTTCATTCACTTGTTATTGAAGTTTGTGAAATAATTAAATGCACTACTAAACCCTCTTTAATTAAATGCACTTTTTAAACCCTCTTTTCAACCCCCCCCCCCCCCCCGCTTTTACATAAAAATATTTGTAAGCATTTTTATTTATATCTACTAACACGACAAGATAAATCTCCATTACATATATCCTTTACCTCCAACTTTGGTTAATTTCTACTATCTGACCAAAATCGCAAGTTGTTCGTTTTGCGTTTTTCTACAGTCAGACAAAAATTTCAAACTGCCTTTAAATTTGAGCAATGCATGACCAATAAAAAAACACTATTTAAATCTGACCATTCACCAACTGTAACCGGCCGGGGGAAAACAACTGCCCCCTGTGACCAAACAGATCGGGGTTTGTACGAGGATTGAATGGCAGCTTTGGATCCTCTTCTATAGCACGATAACGCCCGTCCGCACACAATCGCCACACATCAGAGGGGGTTGCAGCGCCTACAGTTCAAAGATGAAAAACTGCAGTTTAAAAATGAAAGACTTTGCACCTTGCGACTTTCACCACTTCCCAAAGAGGAAAGAGCACCTTAAGGGGCATGAGTTGCGTTCTGACGACGAGGTGAAACCTGCCGTTCGGTCTTGGTGTCGACAACAACCCCGGAATTCCTCTCCGACGGGTTCACCCGAATAGTCACGCGTTGGTACAATGCGTGGAAAGGGATGGGGACTATGTCGAAAAGTGAATAGTGCATTACATAGAGGAGAAATGTGAGAATCAGATACAAAAAGAATTTTGAAAATCGGTTAAAAAATAAAAAAGTTACAGCCATGGAGGCATTACTTTTCAGCCCACCCTCGTACATTTATCTTGTCCCCGGAGGGGGACGTCGTAGACAGAACGCCGAACAGTGACCAGGGCCGAGAGTTATGTGAGGCGCGAAGCGCCGAGAGCGGTAAAAAACGCAAAACGAACAGCTTACGATTTTGTTCAGATAGGAGAAATTTCCCAGCAGGGTTGTCGTTTCCACTAGTATGAAGTTAAAATAAGATAAGCGCCCGAAAAGAGCACAAAACATTTAAAAAGCGCCGGAAGAAAGCGCAAGGCGCGAATTTTAAATTTAGTGCGCCATTTCAGCACTAGATACCGCCCAAATAGCGATTTCGCGCCCCAACAGACAACATTGATGGGTACCAAACTGACGCTGAAAACTGAAAGATCCATCTATGTATTTTTCAAGGCCGGCTATCCGTTGCAAACAATATGTTTGTTTTCTGAAAAACAGGAGTCTAATAAAACTATAAACTTTTATATAAAAAAGTATTTATTTCTTAAACAGTTATCCTGTAAATTATTTTCTGTTTTAAGTTAACTTTGTACATTAAAACATTGTTTTTTTGAGTAAATTTGACATGAAGATTTTTCCATTTTTTTTTACTATTGATCAGGGGGGTGAAACTCATAGCTTTTTCTGTCAAACTAAGATGGCGGCGCTATGAAGAATGCTTGCTAATGTTTTCTGCATTTTGACGTTTTAATGACAAAGTTATAAATATAAATGAGTAAATAAAATAAAATATTTATGATGGAATTTCATAAAAATAAATTAAGTAAATAAAAAAATTGCTAAAATTTAATTAAAATATAAAATAAAATAAAAATAGATTAATTAAATGATAAACATATACAATAAATAAAACAAAATAAAATAAAGTTAATAATTAATTAAATAAACTTGGCTAAATGAATAAATAAAGTAAAATAATTAAATGCACAAATTAATAAAAAATATCAGTAAAATAATTAAATTTAATCGCTGCTTTGAAGACACTGTTGTTACAAAATGCGTCAGCGAAAATAAAATTAATTTCACGTATTGCTAAATCGGAAATATCTTATCTTTTTTATATACATAATTGATTTTACCACTTTGTAGAATCACCTTTTGTCGTAATAACAGTCCCAATTCTTTTGAGCGATGATATTAGTAAGGTCAGAGCAAAGTTCCTATGTAACTTTCTAACACTTTGGATGCATTCAGTGAGATCTCTTTTGTCCTTTGTCAACGGTTTCTGCATTCTGTTTATCATGATTGCCCATAGATTTTCGATTAGATTCACATTCCATTTCAGGATAGTTATTTCTCTTTTCCGATTTTTTGGATGTAAAAGCTCGTACACTATCCTGGTTGAAAATAACATTTCAGATGAACAGATCTTCTCAATAATTCAGTGAGAAAGAATTCCATCATTTCTCTATAAACTTCTGTATGGAACGGGCTGTTCACAAAAAAAAATCAATTCACCAACACTTTGACTATTAAAACAACCCAATAAATCATATGGATTTAAAGGGTGTTTTACTTCTCGGTTGACAGTTGAAGGCAGAAAAACTTTTGCAAGAAATCCATCCAATTATTTCTTGGAAATCACTATATTGTTCTCATTCTCATGCTGAATTGTACTTGCAACTATCATAATTAAATATGTAAAAATGAGAATAGAACAGTATTTAAAAACGTTAACCAAACAATATGCAAACAAAAAATTAAAGTACGCCAAAAGATTTTGAAATTATCTTAATAAAAGAAAATGAATTCACAGAAGTGATTTTTTTTTGTATACAAATCTAGGCCCTTTGCTTATTGGATGAATAAATTTCAAATTTCAAAAATTTCAAACAATTAAGTTATTTTTTTAATATAATCTACGACAGTTAATTTTCTACTTTAACTTATTATTCGTTTGTCCTCCTAAAATTACTAAAAATAAAATAAAATATAAAAAAAAACCTTTTTTATATGTTTACCCCCCCTCTTCATCCATTCTTGTTTTTACTTTAAAAAAAGTATTCCTTTTTGGTTTAAAAAGTGAAATAAAAAGTTAAAACAAGAATGATTTTACCGCCAAAGCGGATAAAGGGAGCACATTTTCTATTTATAGCATCGTACATGGATATATAGAATTAACCAACATTTTAAAACACTTGAGAGTAAATAAATAAATATGAAAACTAAATTGTAAATTACTATTTAAATAGGCTAACGCATAGAGAGAATTTAAAAGAATAAACTTGAAGAATGAAAGGTAAATGGAGAGTGAAGTTATTCCTCATACACTTAAAAAAATAAACGTTCTTTAATTTGTAAGAATTCTCACATAATGTTAAACGAAGTGAGCCTCAATTGCTGAAGCGTTATGTGTAAGCATCTATTAGATTTTCATATTAAATTACTAAAGTCTTATTGAAGCAAGCGATTAACTACTAATAAATTAATTAGTAATGAGTTTTAAATACCATTAAGCCTAAAAGTACTATACTCTTGATTCAGACAGGCTATGGATAACAAAAGATCTAATAACGCGTAAGGAGTTGGTTGATATATTACACGCCATATCTTAGCATTAAAAGTTCTATAAATTCTGTATTGTACCATTAGGGCACGTGCTGCAAAACCAATTGCCACTATCATTATTTACTCGTGATAGTCACTCATGGCACGTTGTTACGAGTCGTTTGATATATTACATGCCATATCTTAGCATTGAAAGTTCCAAGGTTACCACATGGTACCATAGGGCACCATTAGGGCACGTGCTACTAAACCAATAACTATTATCATTATTTACACGTGATATTCACTCATGGCACGTTATTACGAGTCGTTTGATCTATTACATGCCATATCTTAGCATTGATATTACCAATTGTACCATATGGTTCCACAGGGCACCATTAGGGCACGTGCTACTAAACTGTTAACCATTATCATTATTTTCTCGTGATAGTCACTCATGGCACGTTGTTACGAGTCGTTTGATATATTACATGCCATATCTTAGCACTGAAAGTTCCAAGGTTACCATATGGTATCATAGGGCACCATTAGGGCACGTGCTACTAAACCAATAACTATGATCATTATTTTCTCGTGATATTCACTCATGGCACGTTATTACGAGTGGTTTGATATATTACATGCAATATCCTAGCATTGAAAGTTCCAATGGTACCACTTGGTACCATTAAAACACGTACTACTAAACAATTCAGACATCACTATATACCGTTATATTCATTCATGAGACATCCTTGCACGTACACGTGCCATTAGACCGATACTTGCTATCACTAGTTACTCTTATATTCGTTCATGATATGTTGTGACAATTTGTTTGATATATTACTTGCCATATCTTGTTATAGGAAATGTTTAAGAGGGTATCATAATGGTACTATTTAAGCACGTGCTATTAGAGCACGTACTTATTCCTGCTATCTCACGTTCGTACTTCTGCGTACTCTGTCCCATTTTAATGGATTGGTGAAAACAGACTGTGAAAAAGTTAATTCGTTTTCAAGTTATCGTAATAAATGCTAAGCTCCCTAGGAATAAAAAAATTCTCTTGATTTAGGGATCGAACTGCCCTTTTAATATTCGTCAAACACGTGCATCCTGCACGCACACCATCTCATTAATGTTTAAAGCACGCGCAGAACCGAACCCATGTTCTCAACACGCGTTTTACCAAATGCGAGGATAATTCGTTTCTTCCAGCAATTCAAGACATGATTGAATGAATTGTGAGATTGCAATACATGCAATTCAATACATGCAACGCAATGAATTGTGGGATTGTCTACAGACGGACGGACGGACGGACGGACAGCTGGACAAACCGATCACATAAGCACATTTCTATATATAGAAAATGTGCTAATAAGAATTCATAAAATTAAAAAAGACAAAGGTGTAGCAGGGCATAATTTTTTTTTCTTTTTAAAATTTTATTATTATTATTATTATTGAAAGAGCATTCTCCAGGAGTAAAAGAAGAATAGTGTGAAAATTAAAATTTAATATGAAACGCGCGCTCTATTTAATGACACTAAACGTTGGAAATGCCATATTAAGCAACAACGTCGTCTGCTTATTCTTCATGCGAATCGAAGCGACGCCCTGGCGAGCACTTGATCCCAAGTCCCTTGATTTAGCATTGAGTTTCCACCTCTGGTATATATCTATCTCTATGCTATTGATTGAACTGTAGGAATATTCATGTAGGTTCATTTACTTATCGCAGTCAAACTTATGCCTTTTTTTATGAAACTCAATAATTTCTTCTCTATTTTGAATGCTATAATGGTATTCTGTTAAAAAACTTTTAAATGAAACCATGCATTTTATTTTATATATATACTAGAAGAGGTACCCGGCGTTGCCCGGAATAATTACACTTGCACAAACTTTTCCTTTCATTGTTAGTCATGAGATATATATTGTTGGTTCATGCAGTGTGTTTGTGAATTGCGTGCTGATACCATTGTTGATACCTATTGTTGTACCAACTTTGCCTTGCATTGTTGGTTATGAGATATTTCTCATTAATATGCCTTGCCATAACCATGAATATCGATTTTTTATCTATATTTATTATTTTTCCGAAATCTGAGGTAGACAGTGAACTTCCTCATGCTTTGAAGGTCATGTATGCGAAATTTTATCAAGATCGGAATAAAACTGTAGATTTGTATAAAAAACGTACAGACAGACCCACCAACAAACATCCTTCTTTATATATATAGATAGATTTATTTATTTTTTTTATTTTTTTATTTTTTTTATTTTTTTATTTATTGCAAGCAATAGGCTTAGAAATGCCCAATGACAGCTTAACAAATACAAGAACAATAATTGAAACATAAAAACAAATACAAGAACAAAAACTGAAACATCAAAACAAATGTTGAAACAAAAATTTTACAATAAGCAACAGTAATAACAAAAAGTGTTTAGATGTTCATAAATCATAATTTTAAATTCATTATAATTTAAAAAGTTAATATCAATTAAATTTGAGAATATATTGCCTAATTTGCATAATCGATTGAAAGGGAGATTGTTTGTAATACATTTCTTAGTCAGTGGTAAATAAAATATATTAGTGTTTTTTGAGTTTTGTTTGGGAATGCGCAGTTTTATGAAATTGAGAAATCTAACAGAATAGGTTATATGATTATATAATTTGAATCAGCAGCAGGCGTCGAGATAAATTACGTCTGTTAAGTAGCGTTTCACAACGAAAGTGATCTCTGAGCATCACTTTGTAGCATATAAATTCTTTATGATTTCATGTCCAGAAAAAACGGAAGTGATTGTGTTTCCAATGAAATCCGGCAGGTGTCTCCATGTGTTGCGTTTTTTCTCAAACAATGATAGGTTCATGAAATCGTCAACAGAAGTTGCTGTCCTCAATTGAGTTTCTCTCCATAAAGTACTTCCGGTTGGGAAACAAAAAAAAAATTGCGACGATAGGAGGTATTATTTGCCTTTGAACTTCCAACTTATAGCTGCATTAAACAAATGTTGGAAACCTTTCCAACTTATAACTGTTCATCTCTCCATGAAGGATTTCGTTTTTCGCACAATAAATAGAAAAGTAGCTTTGTTCAGACGTCTATCCGGTTATCTGTGGACACAATTCCAACAATGCATTGCGTTGAAATGGGGAGCGTGCTGGAAGAGACGAATCAGCCTTGCACTGGGGAAAACGCGTGCCGAGCACTTCGTTACAGCTCCGCGCGTGCTCTAAACGTTGTTGAGATGGTGAGCGTGATTGGCGATTATAGAAAGGGGATATCCGTGCCTAAACCAAAACAATTTCTTTATTCGTAAGGAGCTTATTATTTATTACAATTTCTTTTTCAAACTGTTTTCACCATTCCATTAATATGGGACAGAGCACGAACAAGTTTGAAGGTGAGATAGCCGGAATAGGTAAAATAGCACATGCTCTAATGGGACTATTATGATACCCCCTTAAAAATTTTCAGTGACCCTATATGGCATGTAATATATCTAACAACTCGTAACGACGTATTATGAACGAATATAACGTATACTTAATGATGGCCGAAATTTGTTTACAAGTACATGTTCTAATGATACCATATGTCACCTGTCAAAGCTAAGATATAGCATGTAATATATCAAACATCCCATAGTGATGTGTCATGAATAAAAATATCAAGTAATTAATAACTGTTGGAATTGGTTTAGTACTACGTGTTCTAATGGTACCGTTGGAACTTTCCATTTTAAGACATGGCATGTAATATATCACACAACTCGTAACAACATCTCATGAATGAGTAATTAATGATAGTTGTAATTTGTTTAACAGCACGTATTCTAATGGTACCAAATGATACTGCTGAAACTTTCAATGCTAAGATATGGTATGAAATATATCAAACCATTCGTAACAACGTATCAGGAGTGAATATAACGAGTAATTAATGAAAGTGGGAATTAGTTTCGTAGTGGGAACTTTCAATGCTAAGATATGGCATGTTATATATCAAACAACTCGTAACGGAGTGCCATGAATGAATATAAAGAGTAATTAATGATAGTGGTAATTAGTTTAACAGTACGCATTCTAATATTACCAAATGGTACTATTGAAATTTTAAATGCTAAGATATGCCATGTAATATACCAAACAAGTTGTAACGAAGTGCTATGAAGGAAAATAATGAGTAATTAATGATAGTGGTAATTAGTAATTAGTAATAGTGGTAACCCTGGGGCACTTCTGAGGAGGATATGAAGCTTTCTGAGGTAGTGACTTTTATGACAATCGGCCTCGGTGGCTCAGCGGTTGCGTGATCGCATATGATGCCCGAGGATGCGGGTTCGACCCCGGCCGAGGACGACGATGATTTTTTCAGGAGAAAAATCCTGAGTTCAGGCACTTCCTTCGGAAGGGAAGTAAAGCCGTTGGTCTTGTGTAGTCGTTTGCCGGCTGCACGTTAAAGAACCCTTGCGAGGCAAAATTTGCAGCCCCTATAAAGCCGTCCTGAAATGACCATGGCAAGTAAATAATAATAATTATTAACTGGAGAAGTGGTGTCTGCGACCAGGATTCGAACCAGGAACCTCACACTGTCATGGCCGATGCCTCTACCAATTGGGCTATCGCAGACACCACGGACAGCCAAGCTGTCTCAAGGTGTCTTAAAGACAACCAAGTTGTCACGGTTGAAAGCCCAATGGGAGACGGGAACCTGGCCCGCAGATCGAGAATTTCTCCACTCCAAACCATCAGAAAGTTGATGAACTCACAAGTAAATAGGTGCAGCTACGCTTGAGTAAATTTCTCGATCTGCGGGCCAGGTTCCCGTCTCCCATTGGCTTTCAACCGTGACAACTTGGTTGTCTTTAAGACACCATGAGACAGCTTGGCTGTCCGTGGTGTCTGCGATAGCCCAATTGGTAGAGGCATCGGCCATGATAGTCGAGGTTCCTGGTTCGAATCCTGGTCGCAGAATTTTTCCTTCCATTTTTCAATTAAAAAATCATGACCATGGCAGTTGAAAAGGACGTTAATACCTAAACAACCAAGCCATTTATGACAACATAATTTGTTTGATTAGTAAGGTATGAGCATAACCATTTGACAAACGAGTGATTGTAACGTGGATGGCGTCGACGGAAATCGTCGGTTAGTAAAGAAGGAGATGAAGCCAGAAACTGTGGACACAGATTAACAACTGATGTGGAATAGTGGTTTCCTGTTGTTCTTGTCGGTTAGTAAAGAAAATAGGAAATGACGTAGAAAACGCGTCAAAGAGACGTGATGTCATCCCGAAGGAATCACGTGGGTTAGGAGAAGGAGAGACAGAAAAAGAAAGATGGCGGCGGGAGAGATGGCAGCAAAAGAGATCTCCGGAGAAAGTAACGTTTTCTTCAAACAAGAGATATGGCCCTCGACAAGCAGAAAGCCGTCGCATGAAGGTTTTTAATACGACAGCAGGCGAAGGAATGTCGAGAGAGCAAGCCTGGAGCCACGACACGTTCGAGAACGACAGCGTAAGAACGGCCAGCGAGAGCAGCGAACCGGAGAACGCTAAAGAAACCAGGAGCACGACGGAGGACAGCGCAATTCGGCTGGAGCCAGACGATTTAAAACGAAGGCTCGCGAATGCAGTGGAATACCTCATTAGCTACCCGGAATCCTCTCCAAGTACGGCGAAAGATTGTCAACGAGAAACAGTCCCGTTTCGACCTCACACCGTCCCCGTTACGGAGAATGGAAGACGTCGGGCGTTAATCCACAACGGAGATTATGAGACGACCGAACATTTGTTACACGGTAGGACATTTTCGAATATTCGATTAGGCATTAATTGCTAGGTATAATAAATATCAAATCTGACGGTATTTCATGTGCATATTCGTGTTTCAGTGCTACACTACACGAGTTTCTTTTGTTGTTTGGACCTGACGCAAACGAACTTAGGGAGAATAACATTGCTCTTGGAGTGTTTCCGTTCACACTTCACTCTTATTTAAGATGTGGAACGGGAGGAATCATTCCGGAGGCGGTATTCTCTTTTCCCGCTTAAACTGTATTTGACTTTGAAATTTTTACGGAAAACAGACGGAGGGGCCGCTTTGCTTTCCCGCCTGACACCCCTCGCAGCAAGTGTAAAAGCTCCGATTTATTTCAACCCATTTGAAGACTGATCCTGGATCAATTGAGCACTGCCTAAGCATAATGGAATATGGAGCCAATTACTTCACCTTTTTTATTCTGATTTTGGCAATAGACATTTTATAATATTTTCTTCCTTTTAAAAAAGGGTGAACATAATCGCATCTAGCGAGGACATCTATCGGCAAGTTTGCAACGATGGACTCAGTGTGTGATTTTGGGCATCCCATGGTTTAAATAGTGATCATATTTAGCTTTCATGAATCAGTGCGCCGACATAGTTAGCTGTGTGCGTTATGTGATATTTATTTGGTCTGCAAGAATATACAAGAATCAGGAGTGATCACTTCTGTCAAGGAGATAGTGGTGTTCGTGTTAACCTGACAGCGTTTGTTTAAGGTTTGTTGTGCTAATTTCTGAATTAAATAACGCCCAAGAGCGATCATCAGTTTTTTGTGTGTTTCGACAGAGAAGGTATTCATTTCCCACGTGAGGAAAAGTGTCATGGATATAATTTCATGAATACCTTAAACTGTAAACAAATAAATACAATTACGAATAAGCATGGTAATATTCTCGATTTAGTTTTTATAAATTTTACAGAATTCTCTTGCCATAAAGAAGATGGTTTAGTAACTGAAGACGATTATCATCCATCATTAAATATTCTAGGCAAAGTAACTAATACCAGTTTCTCCTCCTGGGTAAAGGCATGCGCTGCCCCCGACCGTTTCCCCAAGCGCATAGCGAGTGCACTGGTGGGGCTTCTCGGAGGCATTGCTCCGAGATAACAGCCAGGAGACTGTCGACTATTTTTCGAACGAGAGCCTCTGCCTAACTCCCGAACGCGGGTAACTTTAACCTGCGCCACACCCGATGCAGTATAAATTCTCTTATTTGTCAACATCATGAGAGTTGCAAGAGTATGGAGTGGATGGGCAATTACTGGTTGCTATCATGT